>JAWZYV010002949.1:0-13879 GCA_038373885.1 Cheiracanthium punctorium | reverse complement strand
ATTTCGAATTTTAGATGTCCAACCTTTTCCGCAGCCGGACCAAATTTCTGAAAAATGTTTGGTCTCCGGTCTCGCCCAGTGACTTCTTTTTTAACCCTTTAACGCGCAGTGTTCCCGCTCTGGGAACACCAAACTCTGACGTTTTGACTGTTGCCAGTCACGAAGAATAGATTTGATTTCTATAAAAAATAGTTGTGGGTGACATAGCTCCACAAGAATCCTTTACTTTTTAGCACGTCATTTCCCGTAAAAAAATGGTCACGAGTATTTTTAACAGCACTGACATCTGCTAAAAAATGTAAGAATGCGAGAACAGCTGGATAGATTGCCCAATGCTGAAGAAAAGGCAGCCATAGCCATCGCTCGACTTAACTACCAGCAAGATGGCGGACGATCGAAACGTTCATCGGGTGCCACAGATCTAGAGACCCTTTTTTGACGCAGCTGGCTGTGCGGCGCAACCAGCTGCGTCAAAAAAGGGTCTCTAGATCTGTGGCACGTGATGAACGTTTCGATCGTCCGCCATCTTGCTGGTAGTTACTGGCGCCATCTACTACGCCATTACATACTACCGTCATCTTGCTGGTTGTACTTTTGTACATACAGATGGGGGGGGCGGGGATAGTCATTGTTGGAGTGGGGGGGCGAAATAATGCTGTGCCTAGGGCCCCGAAGTACCTTAATCGGGCCCTGTTTGTAAATAACAGTTTAAATGTTCTACATTGGGAGGAGTTAGTGCAATTATTCCATGAGGAATTTACGACCCCTGGAGAACTTTCACCTCAGTGATTTTTCAAATATTGTTTTCAGAATAGGACAAAATGTTTCAGAATATTACCACAAAAAATTACAGGTAGGAAGAACTTTGGAACTGGAACCAAAATTATTATTAGATGGATTAACGGACGGGTTACCCAAAGAATTGAAACAACTTGTTGTGGTAAATTCTCCTAAGACAACAACCGAATGCAGGGACTTAGTACATAAGCTGAACAAAAAGGAGATAGTAGACGAAAGGCCTCAACTTACAACCCATTTCCAACCAAACTCCCAGGGCCTTCACCAGTGGCGACCCATGAGGCCAAATAATGAATCTCAACCCAACCCTTCAAACTCCAAAACTCTGGAACTATAGGTATCCGAACGCAAATAACTCGCCTAGATCGTACCCCTCTAACAATAGTACATACGTACCCAGAGGACCTAGGCCTAATACTCAGAATACCAATACAAATGTATTAATTATGTACTGCCCTCTTAAGTATTAACAACCATTATCATGAATACTTACCACCATCTCCTTGCAAAATATGTCTAAGTTACAATATTACTAATGTTTTTCATTGGCATAAGGACTGTCCTCTTAAAAGATCTACTGTCACTCAACGGCAGATTGTTAGCATTCAAACAAACAATACCAATCAAGAGACCACTACTTCAGATATTCACAACGCACGTAGCTCAGTGGAAAATACAACTGACTCTTTCTGACAATTAATTTTGCCCGGGCAACTTATTCAAAATGGATCCACACATAAAAAAAGTCAAAACGTAGTTAGAAAAGTACATGAAACTGTAGCTATACCTCGTTTAATTGGCATCGGAAGTAGCATAACCATTTGTTCAAAACACCTTGTTAAGAAATACCACATTCAAACTCAATATGATAAATATGGGATGAATGCTGGGTCGGACCTGGAGTTTCCAAGAAGGAGAAGTTTTGAAGGGGGACTAAGCGGCCGGACGTAGTCAAGATAGCCTAAAAACTCATCCTTTCTTTCACCTTTTTCGAAACCCTTATCGAATTAGTTTGTATCTTAAATGTAAGGAAACAGAAAAAGGACTTCGGAGGGTGCCGTTGATTTTTCTGGTGAGCCGCATCCACAAAACTTCCAAGGCTTTAATTCAGCAAGATCTGCGGCACATAGGGATGGAAGCGAGACGAGAGGTGACCCAGGCAGTGTCGTAGTTAGGGTCATAAGCGCGTCCCTTACAAAATTTGAATTTTGCGCACCCAAGACTTATTTACAGGGAAGTGAAATATCACAAAGTGTGCAAAAGGCGGCTTTTTTATGCCCGATCCCAAGGACTTCTAGTCCGAGCCCGAGCGATATTATTGAAGTCGGAAACCCAACCTGAAATTTCAGCTAATAGATCCATGAAAGTCAATGACTCCATTGACAGATTATCCTAAATATTTTTGTTTGTGCAAATAAAAGACAAATAGAACAGCAAAGACTCTTAATGCATTTTCTAATTCTTTTTATTCAAGTTTATCCAGTAATAATAATAAGTTTATTTCTCCCACGAATCATTTTTAAAAATCTGTTTACAAGGAGTCTGTTCAATAAAGGAGAAATTTCTCAACTGCCCGAGCCCGGGTCTTCGGCTCCATCTGATCTCTACTGGTCACCTCTTGTAATAACAGTTTTTTATTCAGCCATGCACTGTGCCTATAACGACATACATCAGTCAAATTATATCAATACAGCAGTGCAGTAACAGCAGGTTTCTAAACAATGATTCTTTTAACTATGTAAGATTTAATATTGTTGTCAATAATGTGAACATAATCGTATTGTTTTAAGTCGCAATGGAGCTATTTGTTGTAGAAAAGTAAAATTTGCAACAATCAACGATGAATTTCATTTCTTACTAAAGATCGTTAAAAGTTTATGTTTGAATGCTAAACGCTCTCATTTAAACTGCGATTTAACTGCTTCGAATTTCAAAACTGTCATGTATCTTTCCTCCTAATTACATCTTTAGTGTTATTTACCTAACATCCTTTGATTGTCTTGAAATGTTCTTCTCGGAAATTGAAATCACCGAGGGCCCGATCCTGTCGGCAAGGATCATTCGAAACTGCGAACGTCCAAAGCCTCTCCGTTATCCTCCGGGACTTTTGGATCGTTTTTTGGATGACTGTATGGAGGAAACTGCCCTCTTAAGTATTGGTGACTACTTCTGGGTCCCTGGAGAAACTGTCTGGGTGCGTCGAACAACACCTCGAGCTCCAATTCCGGAACGAACTGATGGTCCTAAGAAAGGAAACTTTAAGAGACGCATTTTAAGAGCTGTTTTCTGTTGCTTCATCCCTAAAATTTAAAGGGTTAATGAGTAAACAATGCATAACTACTTCCAACTGCTGTTTGAAATTTTTACTGAGAGCTCTTTTTCACCGATTCAGTTAACAGTGCCCTTTTATTGCATGTTTTTCTCATCATTATATATTCCCATCATTTTAACCATGCTTATAGCCGTACTTTAGAACATTGATAATAACACTTGACTCTTAATAACTCTTTGACGTCATCTGATTTTACTCTATATGACCATCCACTTCGGATCACTAGAATAACATCCACAGAGAGCTGCGCACTTCGACACGCTAGCTTTGTAGACCGGAAGCAATTAAGATTGATCCGCCTCATCAACAACAGTCTTATCAACAACATGATCAGACTCATGATCAGTCTCATCAACAACATCTACCAACAGTCAAAGACGAGAATTTTCCAATGACTTCCAGGAAATGCCGCGAAGATTATCTCGCCATCAAAGTCCATCGAAAGCTTCCAACATCGGCTCATCAATTTAATCCAACCAAAGCCGCGCGAGCAACGCGGTTCGCCCGTGTAGACCAGAAACTGTTAACATCGGTCCGCCAACGACTTCAAGGGCTCTATTCTGCCACGTACGTTAAAGCGAACGTTCGGATTTGTGACGCCATCCAAAACTTATCCGTGCCGCATCCTAGTTAACGAACGTTCGAAAAATTGGTATTCTGGAAGCCCTCCAAACGAACGTTCGAAACAGACCACAGAGTGCGGAAGGCGGAGCAAATTCCAAACAGTTCGTCCCAAAACGTCGATGTCACACAAACAAGAGTGATGATTTTTACGTCACTTCCTATTGATTATAGCCAATGAAAATTCGGCAGACGATTTTCGGAAAGCAGTGAAAACTTGTGAACTGTCGAAGTGATAAGTTACAGCCGGGTTCTGCGTACTCCAAACAAACTTATTTCCCTGTTGATTTCCCAAAAGGTTTTTTAATTGTTTGATAACTTTAATATTCGACAAAAATAAGGCATTTCACCTCATTTTCAACTACAGTGCAGTACGTTTTAACTCTTGTATGAATTTAAAGTAAATTGAATGACTATAAATATAATTAATTCTTTGATAATAGTTGAAATCGTCTAAGCCTAACGATCTGAGAACGTAAATAAACATTATGTACCCGTAATGCAGGCATTTATTAGTCCTATACTAGTGTTGTATTATATTTTTGTGTTTTTTAACTTGATAATGAATATAGTTGAACACAAATAACAACAAAATGTGTATTACTTTTGTTTCATAAATTATTTATGAATTTATTGTGTATTTTGGAATGTTTTATATATCATTTTACATGATTACTTGTTATATAATGGATTAATCATGTTTTATAAATAGCGATCTGATCAGCGAAGACAATATTTATGCATTGAAGCGATTTTTTTCAACAATAAAAACTTTATTTAATGTATTTTCTTTATAATAATGGTAATTAATTTTGTAATGGGTGCTAGATTACTTAAATGCATAGTTACTGTTAAACTCTGTGTCAAGGTGGTCTTTTTCATAGAATGGACCTCATTTGAGAATTCTAAATATGTAATTTGTATTGAATATAACTATAGATTGCTTATTATCATTGCAAGTTTGCCTGTAGTTTGATTATTTTTTGTGAACTTCAAAAGATTAAAATTGTTTATTCACCTTATGTTTTTTAAATATACAGTATATCACTCGTACGTACATATACATATCTATTTCTTAAAACTGCTCAAGTACCACGGTATGTATGTTTCTCATCTCTTCATTATTTGTAAGATAAGCTATATAGTAGAATTCTTAAATTTTATTTTCTAAACATATTTTTAAAGGACTAAAACATAAGTGTCATGTAGCATGTTGTGTTTCAGTATTATATAATGTGTGCTTAGTTAAGCTAGATAATCTTTTTTTATTAAAATTCTTTTATAGGTAGGAACATACGGTGTCAGAGACGAATTCATAAATTTGCTGCTTGAACAAAAGGGCTACCTATAGGCAGAACGAAAGCATCGTCTACTTTATTGTCTTTGTAGGTTATAGCCTTGTTAGCCTACTTAGAAATTCGCAACTGCATGTGTATGGTGTAGTATTTACTAGCTGGATTCTGATCGTTGGAGCAGATATTAATTTAATTCTGCTTCATGTTTGGAATCCTGCTGGTGTGTGGCTACTTAGTTATATATATTATAGATTAAAGAACCTTGCAGTTAAAAGTAAACTCTAGGTAAGTGATTTCATTACTGTCAATTAATAATTAAATTGATTAAAATGCAAAGAGAAAATAAGTCTCGTTTAAGGAAAAATTTCATCTCTTTCATTTATAAAAAGTTACACTTTTGTAAATACCAACTTATGTCATATTTTCCCCCCCCCAAGGCAAATCAATATATTTTTAATTTAAGGATAAAAGTTTAGTTTAATAGTTAATCGTGAAATTCGTCTGTCATTTTATGAAAGATATTTTCTGACAGCTCAAAATCTTTTGTACTTTTAATTTTCTCTTTATTTATTTTTTTATATTATTTTATTTGTAAATATAGATCATTAGCATTCTTCATGAGTGAAAATGTATTTGGATAACACTGAAGTTCGAACTTTAGTTACCTGCTTTGAAAACTGTTAAAACTTCCTTTAGAAACGAATTTTCAGTTAGCGAAGTTTGATGAATGTGAGATTAACAACAAGAACAAAAGAAAAAAAAAAGAAAAGAAAAAAACATCTATAAACGGTTTATTTATGTTATAAATATAGAACATTTTTGAAGGTGATAATAACATTCTGTTAAACTGCATGATACAAATAAGTAATTTTAAATAACATAAAATACACCTATTGTACAGCTCGGGAGCACTAGCACGATCGTTTCGGAAACCTTTCCGAAGCGTAAAAATAAGCCTTTTCTCACTCATGACGTCACATTCCGAAAGGGCGTCAATTTGGTCTACCACGATGCTCTCGGGAACGATCCGATATCGGAAACCCTATCGGAAATTCCACTTTTTTTTCCCGGCACGGTAAACGCGAGTGACAAGCTCTTTCCGCTTCGGATACAAGGCAGCGTTCGTGGTCAAAAAAGGCACTTGCATTTTCGAAGAGGAAAGTTATATATACCAATCGTTTACGAATGACAGGCCCGCAGCCAGGCGATTCGACTAGATGGAGGCAGTATCCCAGGATGGCTATGTATTATCAATTGTTTTTTCTCCTCCCTTCCCGCCTCGGAGATCCTTAAAGTGTTACGAAAGCACATCTCTGGCTATTTCATTTACTTTATTGTTTTTACTAATTTAATTGCGTATGTTAATAAAATTACAATGCAGGCAAAAAGTCCTGAATACGCGCAAGTTTTTGTGGTTGACTTAATTTTCATTATAAAATTTAATAAATTTCATTTATTTCATTAATTTAATAATAATAAATTTCATAATAAATTTCATTTTTAATAATTTTCATTATAAAATGTAATATCTTAACTATTGTTAGTGATTCTAATATGTTTTAACGCTTTCCAACAAAGCTGAAAAGTGATTATAATTTCAGTTCTGTCAATCTGTTCTATCCGCCTGTCCGTGTGCTAACAGCCGTAAATATTCATCGACCACTACGAAGTTCTATATGTTATCCCTATGCACTGCGCCATGTACGGTATTGAAAATCGTGTATGTAGAATTCAGAGCTTTTACAGGAGCACTCAAAATAAATGAATACATTTTGCTCTATGGGCAGTCATTCTTTAAAGCTTATTTTAGGGACATTCGGCTATTTCAAACAAAAGAAAATCCGACTATGGCCGAATGGATAAGACACTAAACATAGTAGATGACTGAAGTGTATAAGTCCATGGTTCTGACCTACCGCGTGGCTGTCGAACTAACTGTCTTGGGTCTTGGGCGGTTTCTCCAGATGTAACGTGAATACGCATTTGAACCTCCTAAAAAGCTTTTCACCCAAGACAAACCAACCCCCTTTACGGATAGCTCCAGTGTAGCTTTGACTTAATTGCAAAACCGATCAATCAAATGGTCAAATGGAACAAAATTGTTATATTTTATTAAGAATTACAAAGCAGAGCTCTTCATAGCGCCTCTATTATTTGTAGTTCCTTTACAGGAGCGCCCAAATGTACTATGATTCTAGAAAATTGTGAAAGTGAAATAAAAAGCATTGGAAATTTTTATAAATGCCCATTCATCATGGAATCACGATGTAGATTTATGGTCAAGAAAAAGGGCTATCGGATTGAACATTTAAAAAATAGTCATATTTTAAGCATATAAACTATATCCGGCCTCAAAACGCTCTAAAAAAGTGTAAACACCCTCTGTATTTACATCAGTTAGAGCACTGACGGACAGACAGACAAACCAAAATAATAAACACTCTTCAGCAAATTTTATATTTCACATGACAAAATGTATTAAGCACTCAATATTTAATTTGTAGTATTTTTTAACACTAGAAATAATACAAATATGATGTACTGTAAAAGCAATCTAGAAGATTGGTATGTTGGCAAACCGGTCACCAAAATCAGCGGCGCATATAGGTTTATACTTCGGGAGAGGGGGGGGGGAGGGATTTTAATTTTTTTTTAGAATAGTTTATATAAATGTTTTAAAATAGCTGATTTTTATAATTATTTTACATTTTCTGAGGGTGCCCTGGCCCCCTCGCCGCCTCCCCCCCATCGAATACGGCACTGAGAAAAATCCTCTGGGCTTTCAAACGGGCGGCTTGAGTTTTAAAAGTATGCTGAAAATGCACAATCTGTCGTATGTACTTCAGTAATGGTAAAACAAGATTTTAAAAATGTTTAATTTTTTCAAACTGATTCTTTCATTTATTAAAATCGCTTTTCTGTCAATTTTTCGAATTCGGGATAAGCGTTTAATTTACGGGGGGAGGATTCTTTTCTGGGAGGGAACTGCCCGTAATTTTATCCCTCGCTGGCTACTGGCCTGACGTACACTTTAATTTAAAGTATGCGTAAGGAGCCATCATATTTAAAGACGCACCTACTTAATTTTTACAATAGCAGCAGCTATATTTCACTTCGTATTTCTAAAAATTTAGCTCATTTTAACACCGAATAGCAATTTTCAATACCTTTGAAGTAAAAATTAATGAGTTGTTATCTTGTAAAATTCCCCTCTTCCTATGTTAAAATATTTTTTCATCCTATTAATATAATATCCTATCCCTTCATGCCTCTTCGCGCTCTTCTATCACGCTGATAAAATAACATCTGCAAAGCAGCTGCCGCCCTTTTGATTTGAAGCATTTTCAGCGTACGGATTCTCTAACGCCACGATTTTCTTGGCGGGTTGAAACGTATGCTAGAATGTAAACATACGGAAGTTAGAATCCGCACCTAAAGCTCTACCGTACCTTGCAGAATACCAACATACGGAAGATGGTTACGAATGACGTGAATATGATGTCACACATCCGAACGTCCGCTTAAACGTACGTGGCAGAATAGAGCCCCAAGTCAACAGTCATGAACGATTGAAAGTCATGAACATTGTGTCCCTGCGGACGTCCTGACGTCCTCGTCAACAACGTCCATAGAACGTTGCTTCCAACATCAGCAACGTTCATTAAAAAGTTGTACAATTTGTTGACTACTGATAAATTCGGTTGACTTTTCTTTTTTGTGTGTTCGTTCTTAGATGTGTTAAAACTATACAGCAACAAGGCAAGGAATAAGATTTATACTTTCAGAAATCCTTTCCATAAAATGGAGCTTCGAATATTAGTAGATGGATTGTACAGCTACCCGAAAAAGTAACTTGAAATACACAAGCGTAATTTCTTTTCTTAGGAGAAAAAAAATATTATTTTCGCGAAACAATTGTTCAAAATAATTCAAATTTCTCTTTGTTTTTCTCTATTAAATTTCTAATTAATCATTCTTAAAATGGACAGGAAATTTGTCCGCCTTTGAGTTTCTCACTATTCAAAGGTGAATGCCAGGAAACAGTGCTGGGGACAGAAGGGAAATTATCTTTCCAACAGTGGAACCGAAATGGTTAATTATACATTTTTGTGTATATACACAAACATAGAACAAGTGCATTGGAATCATAGCTGCCAACTCTTCCGGTTTTTCTGGAAGATTTTCCACCACTAATTTTTACTTACGAATTTGAGCTTAAAATAAATCCAAAATTTTATTCTAAAATAAAACTGTTTGAAGATAGTGGTGAAAAATCTTCCGGAAAAACCGGAAGAGTTGGCAGCTATGATTGGAATGTATACAATAATCGATGTTTCTGACACTATTTATGGCCAGGTTTGTACTTGAAGTAAAGTCATATTCTTGGCAAGGACAACAGAGCGCAGGGCTTAATTTTTTTCATTTCTAATTTTTAGGGAGAAAACATTTCTCACTAAAAAATGAGGAGACATTTCATATAATACATTTCTCTTGCTTATGTAAATATAGAGCAGAATAAATAAGGGCTTTACTTGTACAGTTAGTCCTTTCTATCAATACTGACAGTGGCATTTTGGAAATTCAAAGGTGACATATCAGAACATTTTTGTCCTAGAGAAATGTTCCCTAAAACAATTTAACGATAATACCGCAGAGCCTGCGGTGGGGAAGTGTCAGTTTAGGAATCCTATGCTAAAAGCATGCAAGTACGTCATTAGAGATTTGTGATGATAACAAATGAAGGAAGTAAATAAAAAACTTTTCAAAAAACACACATAAGATGTTATAGGTAAGAGGATACGTACGTTTCAGCCAAAAATTGTTTTGGCCTTCTTCAGTCCAAGCCCTTCGTCGCAAGCAACACAGGGAACTGAAAAGAGATAAACAAGTAAGATGTTGCCACAAGAGGCAAAGAAAAGTCGAACAAAACCACGGAGAGGGGAGAAAAAAAAATAAATAAAATATAGGAAAGAAAAGAAGCACAAAAATACAGAAATAAAAAAGGAATAAATAAATAAAAAAATAAATAATAAAAAAGGAACACACGAATACAAACACACACACACAAAAAAGAGAAAACAGAACAAAACAAAATAACAAAAAACAAATAGAACACATTTTTTTTTTTTTTTTTTTTTACGTATCCTCTTACCTATAACATCTTATGTGTGTTTTTTACAAATGAAGGGTCCACGGGAAGAACGATGAGAGTCCAATACAGATGATTTTCCAAAAATCGAAAGGCGCACGGGACTTTCATCGTTCTTCCCCAGTAAACTGTATGTTTGGGCTATCTTTTCAGTGGATTCTCATCATTCTTTCCCCTTATGGGTTCGGATATTAAGAGTGGTACTAATGAACACATAATGCAGTAGAAACCTCAACATTGATGAAAAGTGGACTCTCATCGTTCTTCACGTGGACCCTTCAAATGATACCGGTACAACAAATGATAATTAGGTCATCATTTTTACTGTTTCTTCCAAATTTTTTAACCACTTTTGTTTTTCTAGGTATGATAGACTTTTTCCAGTTGGGGATCAATCATATATGTCCCATTTACGACCACCGCCCACCACAAAAATCTGAGGTCTGAGGCGTTTCCCCGGGTTCCCAGAAATAGTTATGGCTCTGGATAAATGGTCTCATTGTACCTTAAAAAAAGGTCCAATGGGATATAACTGCTCCAGACTTTCAAGATACAGTAGAACCTGCTAAAGTGATCACCTGAGTAAAGGAACCACCTGTCTGTAGTGACCACTTTCCTACACAATTTTACTTTACAACCTGCAATACCAGCTTCGTAAGGTGACCAGTTTTGTTCTTCCCGAGGGTGTCACATTAAACAGCTTCCACTGTATTTCATTTCGTCATTACATAAAATCCTTCTAAAATTTTTTCTGCCTCTACCACTGGCCATCCTCACTTCATTTTTATAGTCTGCTATGTTTGTTCATTGTGTATCATTAGTTTGGATACAGAATTGAATTGAATTTGAAATAAGTTTAGCTCAGTTCAGTTCAGTTTGGATACAGACAGTAAATTCTGCTTTATACTCACTCCATTTATTGTGCATAACGGTTCATCTGCTCATCCATTTTTGGAGAGCATGAAAAAAACTTAATGTAGCCGGAGATCAAAAGCCTTTTTCAAAACGAAATATAAATAATAAAAATAGGGTAGCATCATAGAACCGAAAGGCAGACCCCTTTAGGATTTCCACTTCATCAGGTGGGTAACCAGCAAAACTTCCTCAAACGTCGCCAGTTAGTCCCATCTAAGTTCGCTCTTTTTAAGAATTGCTTTACAGACTTACAAAGGCGGGTTATGCTTAAGGCCGGATGTCCAGGATCTAAATTAAAGAGACAGTAATTGATACAATTATACTTCACAGGTGGCGGAAAATTTTTCCTTCTGTGACAAGAATGTCACTTCTTTGAAAGACGGGTACGAGATCTCTACAACTGTATCGGTACTAAATGGATTCCATCTTATTATACCTTAAATCTGTTTAAAGCACCAAAGTGAAGATTTTTTTTTTAACTGGAAACAATAGCAACTATGGTTAGTATCGAACTTGGACATGATATTTCCATCTCTCAATCTTAAGATCTGAAGCATATGTGCCCAATTTGTCATCATCATTACAATGTATATTGATTTGTGTTGTGCTATGGCAAGCTTAGACGAGGAGCACCTGCCTACGGGGGAGGGGGATGCCTTGGCCGGAGGATTTTTTAAGGGGATGGTGGACATTAAAAAGTTTTTTTTTTTTAATAAGATACGATTATGAAATCTTGTATTTTAATATATTAAACTAAAAGCATTATAAACAACTGAAAAAAATTTAAATAAATTTTAAAAATATTAGTAATTAATTAAAAATTAATTAATTTTTTAGTTTCGAAAATATGCTCCATGCGTTTTAATTTTAACTTTTCATTTATAATAGCATAAAAATATATTTAAAAATAGTCTGTGTATCGGTTTTTGATTCGACCGAGTAGTTTATTTTTTAGAAATATTTTTCAGTTTTCGTAAATAAAAATGAAATTTCATAATCGAAAATTTGACCCTATTTAAAAAGGATACACAGATTTATTGTAATATATGAGAAGAATTTTTGTAGTAAATTTTGTACAATTCCGACCAAAATTAAGTCGCATGGAGCATTTGGAAGGCAAGAAAATCACAAAAAAATTGATTTGGAGAAAATACAGTTTAAAGTGTAATTTTCGCATTACCTTTAATACCGTCTCTTCTGAATAATTTTATTTATGATTTTACCTTAACAAAACATATTTTTAAAATAATTTCATTCGAATATTAGCTTATTTTGTAAAACGTTCAATAAAAATTGTGACGTGTTTATTTAAGCGTTTGTTTGCATTTTTGTGGACATTTAACTGTCCCTTTTAATTTTTTCAAACCCTAATATCTTTTTAAAAAATTGCCGTAGACATACGCGGTTTTTTCTCCATGGTTCAGCTTTAACTGTAGAATACTAGTATGTAAAAAAGAAAAAACATATTTTTTGGGGGCCAATTTTGATGATTTGGGTGTCCACCATCCCCTTAAGGGGTTCTAATGCGTACTCACGTTACATCTGGAGAAAACTGACCCAAACTCCAGGCCGTTAGATCAAAACCGCGTGATAGGTCCGAAAACGAGGTTTTCGCATTTCAATCATGATCGGTGCCTTATCTACTTGGCCACGGTTGGGGCCCATCACAATGTACAAGGCAGCCGGGAGAGAAGCGTTGCAGATTAACCAACTAGTTTTATGCTTTTTGGCTGTAAAGAACAAAGAAATCACGTTTTATTACCCGAGTTCCTTTTTCACGCCGAGGCTGGAAATTTCGCTTCTATACAAGAGGGCCCGAAAATTTTCATATTTTTCGGGACAATTTTCATATTTTTTATATTTTTCGGGCGCTGGAAAATAGACGACAGTAAGAGTGGGGGAGGGGGACAGTCAATATATCTCTGATGAAGTTACATTTATAGAAATTCGTAAAGCGTTGGCCTGTGGATTTTGAAACATTGCTATAAATAATGAGAAGGAGCCGCCACATGATTTCTTTGAATTCTTCAACTACTACTCTATCTTCATCGTGGATGGTGATGAGCATGCGCTCTGGGAAGGAGATTCATGGGTCCGTACAAAGCCCAGATAGAAAAATAAAAATGGCAAAATGGAGTTATTCAGTCATCGTGGAGGTAACAATGCTAGTCCCTCACCCCTGTTACACAGATCAAGGTTTTTTTTTTAAAAAAGTGAAACACATTTCGAAAAGAATTTCGTAAAAGAATTTAAAATAAAAAGAATTTCGTTATTAAAGATTCTTTTAAAAGATTTTCGTAATCCTTAAAAAAGTGCATTGAAACTACTCCCAGCGTACGGAATACAAAACACCAGAAAAAGTTTATAATCACTTCCCTGATAACAGGGTGGTTATATTTATTACTACAGTTAGGTTTTCTGCTGGCCAATTTTTGTTAAATTGCTCACAAAATTTCTTGTCTGTTGCGTGCATTTTGAGTGAAATTTTTAATCTTTAGTTTTGCAATATCATAATATTCCCAACCTTCTAATTTCATAAAAAGAAACAACTTACAAATTATTTCAATATCATTTATTCAATTTCATTCCACACGAAGTAATCTTGCCATGCAATGCAAATTTTTTAGATCTGTATCTAGGTTCATGAGCACCTCCCTCAAAATTTTAATTTTTCTCTCCCCCCCCCCATCCTCCCAAGACCTTTTCTCTAGGAGGAGAAATAACACAAAGTCTGCAACGGCGCTCATGTGAGGATTGCGCCCCTGGCTA
>JAWZYV010002948.1:0-15234 GCA_038373885.1 Cheiracanthium punctorium | reverse complement strand
TGTTTTTCTATACCAACCTCACCTAAATTCCTACGAAGATTCACCTTTTTGTTTTAGGGGGTTGGACCAACTTGTTTTTTATTTTTTAATTAATAAAAGTTATGTTACGTACGGCACATCACAAGAAGTTGTTTTTAAAGTACCTTCAGCTGTTTGGATTTTACTCTGAATTTATGAGGTATTTTCACAAATACATTTAATGGGTAAATGAAGAAATATGCACATTTATTAATTAACTTTAAAATTGTTTTTTAAAAACTGCATTAATTAATGAAAGCTAATTACTTGTGTTACGTACGGGAATGTGATTTTAAGTAGCACTACTATCAGAAATTATGAGCTAAAATTAACACAGATGTTAATTTAATGAATTTATTAGCTCTATAAATGTATTCAAACTTAAGTTTAATTATATAATTAAAAATCTGGAGTGACTCAAACTCCACTCGACTTTCCGAACATTTACGATTAAGATCATTACCAAGCATTTAAATAAATTTTAATCGATGAATAATTCAAACATATATACCAAATTGAAACTTAGTCGAATGCACCGTTTAAACGCTTGCGCACTTGCAAGAGTTTCTCCCCATATGCCATTATGCCATAATATAAAAGAAATTTTTGTCGTAGCCCTGTAGAAAAACTATAAGTCTTATACACACCAAAATCAATACCGGTCTTAAGATGGTGATTTATAACATATATACCCAATTTCAGCTCAATCGAAGGTACCATTTAAACGCTAGCGCACTTTCAAATATTTCCCCCCATAGACCAGAATGTAAAAGAAATCTTTGTGGTAGCCCTGTAGGAGAACTATAAGTCCTATGCAGAGAGCCAAGTCGGGGCCCCGGGGCTAAAATCTTTGGGGGGTCCCTTTGCTATCCAGAAATCCTTTTGATGTCATATTACATCAATCATTTATACCTTATTAAAATTATTAAACCTTTAACCCTCTCGTCACCGAATTATGAAAAATCAGAGAAAAAAAATCTGTCTAGCATTTAATGCATCTGAAATACTATTATAAATCATGCAAAAATATTTTTTCTAATGTCGATTAATACTAGATTTTCTAATATAATTTCTGCATTTTCGAAGCATTTTGTTATGCTAAAATTAATTTAAAAGGATGCACATATTAGGTAAAGGTTGAGGAATAAGAAAAAAACTATACTTACCTTAAAAAGAAAAAAAAACGGTAAAAAAGCAGCGTCAATATTTTCTTAATTTTTCTCCTGAAACAATGAAGCGAAAACTGTAAAAAATGATCTAAATGACTAGTACTGAAATCTAGGCACGATTTATGCATCTAGTTAAGAGCCTCCTATACTTTCTACATGAATGAATGATATTGATATCACTGAAAGAAAAAAAATACTAAATTCAATTGCTTTCTCTCTAAATATTGCTATTTGAAGTAGGAGCCTCAAATGAGGTTCAGGGTGACGAGAGGGTTAAATTAATTATTTAAAGAAACTTTAAATTAATAGTAATCGGAAAATAATTAATAGAATTAAAATTATTAATTTAAAAGAGTATTATACTTTAATAAACATCCATGCTCTAAAAAATACCAACATTTTGTTTTGAAGGTTTCGTCACCTCCATAGAGAAACTGTATTTGAAACGTTAACATTTTTGCATGGCATGTTTCCTCAGTATTGAAAAAATTAATATTTTTATTCATACTTCCATGCAAGCAGGCAGCCAAAAAATTTCAGAAGGCCAAAAAAGTGGAAATTTCAAAATTTCTCATAGAAAGTCTGGATCTTTAACATTTTGTTAAGGAAAATTCAAGATTTCGGAGGTTAGGTGGTCCCATAGTCTCTGTTCTGGCTATACCCTTTCTTCCACTATTTAACAATGTGTCGTCGGAAGAAAAAAATGATTTCTTGTTAAATAAATCTTTTCTACTCGGGGCACTGGCAAGGGCGCCGGGTGGGGGGTGTAGGTCACTAACTACTCGTGGAATTTGACAAAATATGTATAATGAAGGTAGACGGGAAGTTTGACGATCCAGAGGCGGACTAACATTAAATGAGCCCTGGGCGGTCTTTGGTTTAAGACTAGAACTTAAGTACTGAATAATCCTGGTTCCTAAAGCTGGGGCTCCTAGGCGAGGCTTAGTTAACCTATACGGTAATCATGATCTGTTTACATTACTTATGTTTATGTTTATGAAAATATACATGAACATATATTGCTATGAAAGGGGACCCTATGGAAAATGTTTGTAAAATGTTGTCATGTTGACATAGTTGAAATCAGTTGATAAACTACAAAACACGTTCCAACTTAACGATAAGCGATAAGCGCCAAAATAAAGAAGGCGTTTATAACTGCCAACAATGAGTTTTAATAATCCACAATGTTATTTCTCCTATCTTCCCAGAGATCGGCAAAGGTAAACCTAAAGTTTATTGCTTTTCTCCCCCTCATCCCCCGTTGTTTAGAGAGGGGGAGTACAGTTTCACTTAGAGGACGCTCCCTCATACTCTCCCCTCCGTTGGAAATAAAAATAATTACTGCTTGCTCTGCAATGCTCTTTGAAAGCAACTACAGAAGCAGAGTTGGGCAAAATACATAAAAAAAATGTATTTTCGATGCAAAATACAAATTACATTTATTCAAACACGAAAAATTACAAAATACAAAATGCTTTCTAAATTGAAAAAATACAAAATACATTTATTTTCTTAATACATACAAAATACGAAATACGTCTAAAACTTCAATTAAGTAAAATTTTCTACAGAAACTTCTAGTTTATTTTGTTCCAGTGTATTTTAAGATGAACAAACAAATGTAATAGTAACTTTTTTTTTACATATACATAAGTTTTTCCTGGAATAAATTGCATCTTAAAAGGCATGAAAGCAAAAATGTGTGACAAGTATTTATTGAACGTTATTTTTCAGTGATAATGAATGGAATTGAAATATAAAATTAAATATATTTCTAAACGAAGATGAGTTGAATTATCTTTCTACTTTAAGATACATTTATAGCCTTACCATCGCACAGTAGTTATGCCACTGAAAATGGTAGACTGCCGAAGAGTGAAGGTCCCGAAGAGCAGCTGTCGATCTAACAGTCTGGATTTTTGGTAGGTTTTTTCCAGATGTAACGTGAATACGCTTTAGAACCCCTTAGAAAGTTCTCCTGCCAAGGCACCTTCCCATCCTTGGCAGATTGCCCTAGTATAGCGTTGCCATAATCACGCAAACACAAGATACATTCATATATTACTACAAAAGATTATATTACTACAAGATTGTGATGGAGAAGTGGAATAATATCAGCCTTGATGTTTTAAGAAAAGGACTTTCATCTTTGAAATCAAGATGTAATATGATGGTTCAAAGAAAGGGCTATCAGACTGAACACATTAGAAAATAAAATTCTTATATTTATTTCTATATATATCTTTGCAAAATCGTTACAAAAATGTGTGAACACTCTCTGTAGGGTACTTGCGGGAAACCCCGAAAAAAAAATTGTTGTGGAATATTACTTAAATGAAATTAATTTACGTTTCACAAATCACCCGTGCATGAAGATTTTCTTAACATTAAACTTTTAAATGCCTGTGTCACATTGCTGAAGAGTTCTTTAGGGGAATTGCAAAAAATATATAACATGAATTTAAGAAAATGCTTTTAAAAAGAATTTAACAGGTTTTTTTTTTTTTAAATTTTAGTTTTACAGTGTTCTATATACGGTTAATGGGTTAAATATTTCAGGCTCTACAAATACTCAAGAGAACACATTAAATTACGATATATGTTTCCGAAAAAAAAAAAAAAATCTAATTTTCTCTTTTCTCTGACCAGAAGTTTAAATTTTAGAATGTCTAAAACTTTAGAGGATTTTTCGAACTACTTATTAGTTATTAGCATCAGATATTATTAAATTTATACATTTATGCATAACTTGCAACTATCTTTATAAAATAGGAAAATAAATGTCAATTTATGAAACTAAACTCTTCGAATAATTTGTTGGATTCAATTAAAATATTCAGATAATTTACTTTGATTTTCAGGTAGAAATTAAACCTTCATAATGTGTGAAAGATTATTTTAGTACGTGTTTTGATACTATCTGTGCAGTTTCTAGGACAACTATAAAATGGAAGCGCCATGTCACGTGCTCCGAATACACAGCCTAAAATAAGATCCTGCGTCCACAACTAAAACGAATAAGTAAATTTTGAGGTAAATATATGTAAATAGTTAACGCAATTTTCTTCCTTCAAATTTCCCTTCTTTTCTTTTTTTCCTTCCTGAGACAGTGAGCGCACGCATTTTAAATTAAAATTAGCGAATATTAAAATCGTGAAAAAAAAAAGAATAAAATATTAAATTTTTTTTTTCAAAACAAGCGATAGTAAGTGCGATGCTTCTAGCGTTTTAAAATATTTTTCTAAAGACAAGTTTTAATTATTGCTGCTGATAAAGGAACTCTTATTATACCCATGCTAGACATCTCCGAATGACACTGGCTGGAGTAATTTATGGGTTGCTATCTTCCCGCTTTTGCCATCGCCACTTTAGAACGGGGGCCATCCTCGCGATATTTTCCTTGAGTCTAGATCTGCAGGGTCACGCACTGATCGTTCTTGAAAAGGGGGTGAAATTGTTGGCGATCTCTTGGCGTGCCGATGTGTGGGAAGTAACCCCTATACACACCAAAATCAATACCGGTCTTAGGATGGTGGTTTATAACATATATACCCAATTTGAGCTCAATCGAATGTATCGTTTAAAGGCTAGCGCACGTTCAAAATTTTCCCCCGATAGGCCATAATGTAAAAGAAATCTTTGTCGTAGCCCTGTAGAAAAACTATAAGTCCTATACACACCAAAATCAATACCGGTCTTGCAACGGTGGTTTATAACATATATACCCAATTTGAGCTCAATCGAATCTACCGTTTAAACGCTAGCGCACTTTCAAGAAATTCCCCCCATAGGCCATAATGTAAAAGAAATCTTTGTCGTAGCCCTGTAGAAAAACACTATAACGTCCTATACACACCAAAATCAATACCGGTCTTGCGACGGTGGTTTATGACATAAAAATCCAATTTGAGCTCAATCGAATGCTCCGTTCAGGATCTATCGTGTTCACTCACATACACACAACACACACACACACACACACACACACACACATACATCTCGTAAAAATAGTATAAATGGATTCAGAAGCCCTCAAAACGTGTAAAAACACCAAAATCTCGAAGTCGAATTTTTTCATGATTACAATACTTTCTTTACATGGTACATGTTCGGAAAGTAAAAATAATTAATGCTTTCTTAAATTTTAATTGCTATTATATAAATTAGGATTTTTCATATATAGCTCCATTTGAAAAAGTAGTAAACATTTAAAATTAAAATATATGTTTTATACTAGTTACAGAACATCTATGATGTTTTCAATTTCTTTCACTTCCTCCATTAGTACCGGAAAATGTCCCTAATTATTAATTCGACTTCATGTTTTTTGCCTGAAGGTTTCATAAAAGATAAAGATATTTATCATCAATGTTCTACACAGTTACTGGCTACAAATAATTATGGTACATTCTCAGACTTTTGATTAATATAGTTTCACTTTTTTCAGTAACCCAGTGCGTAGGCTCTTTATTTTGTACTACAGGGTATAAAATCATTATATTTCATAAGAAAAGTAAAAATACTTCCAAAGGTCCACACAGTCCGAACCTGTGGGTCGGGCAAAATGCATGTTGATGACCTGATATCAAAGAAGCACCTTATTAAATCTTGTTTGTTAAAATCGACCACTTCCTTTTTCCAGATTTTTTGAAAATGCACCTAATCTTCCCATCTGAGCTTCCTTTCCCGCATTTACTACATTAAAAGATTTTATATTAATTTTCTTAGGAAGAACTTAAAATTTGTGAAAGCATTTATAACATGCTTTACAACTTTTCCTAAAATATGCGGTGTTACTAAAATTGACACTAGTTCTTCAGATATATCTTAATATTTCTTTCATTTTACATTTTTTTTTTTTTTTCTTTCCGAACATGTACCATGTAAGGAAAGTATTGTAATCATGAAAAAATTCGAATTCGAGATTTTGGTGTATTTACACGTTTTGAGGTCTTCTGAATTCATTCATGCTATTTTTACGAGATGTATGTATGTAGTGTGTGTGTGTATGTTGTATGTGTGATGAGTGAACACGATAGCTCCTGAACGGGGCATTCGAGTGAGCTCAAATTGGGTATATATGTTATAAGCCACCGTCGCAAGACCGGTATTGATTTTGGTGTGTATAGGACTTACAGTTTTTCTACAGGGCTACGACAAAGATTTCTTTTACATTATGGCCTATGGGAGGAAATTCTTAAAAGTGCGCTAACGTTTAAACGATGCATTCGATTGAGCTCAAATTGTACACTTGGTATACATGTTATACATGGTATACATGTTATAAACTACCATTATAACACCGGTATTGATTTTGATGTGCATAGGACTTATAGTTTTTCTACAGGGCTACGACAAAGATTTCTTTTACATTATGGCCTATGGGAGGAAATTCTTGAAAGTGAACTAGCGTTTATAAACGGTACATTCGATTGAGCTCAAATTGGGTATACATGTTATAAACCACCATCGTAAGACCGGTATTGATTTTGATGTGCATAGGACTTATAGTTTTTCTACAGGGCTACGACAAAGATTTCTTTTACATTATGGCCTATGGGGAGAAATTCTTGAAAGTACGCTAGCGTTTAAACGGTGCATTCGATTGAGCTTCAATTTGGTGTATATGTTTGAATTATTCATCGATTAAAATTTATTTAAATGCTAGGTAATGATCTTAATCGTAAGTGTTCGGAAAGTCGAGTGGAGTCACTCCAGATTTTTTTCTTAGTTGTTTGGACTTTTTCTTTTTTCCCAGTTTCAAACTTTCTATGCTGATCTGTTTTTTATGCATAGTTGACTTAACCAGCCATCGAGGTGTCTTATTTTTTATTTTCAGCTAATTGTTTTCTCACTCTTTCTGTAAGGGGACCTGAGTTCTCAAATAAGGATTTTTATAAATTTACATTTTTTTTTAGCTAAATATATATTTAAATGCTATTATACAATAAATGATCACAGTTTCATCTTTGTTTTCCGATGAAAATCAACTGATTAGTTAAAATGTTTCAATATTTCAAGCAAGCTATCTTCATTAATGGTAGCTATAATTAAACCATATGTTTACTTGTATATTTTTTCTGTACTTAGTGCAGCTAATTGTGCAGAAAACCTATAAACGTAGTCTAAAAATTAAAATTTTGCCAAGTTTTAAATCAAACTTATGCATTTTGTCCCGTATGTAACGCATTTTTATTTGTCATGCCCAGCTTCTAAATGAAAAGCTATAATGTTTTAATTGAATAATTTATAAAGCTAGTTCACTGGTTGAAGAGCGAAAAAAAAAAAAAAATGTTCAGTTGTCATCAATATTATGAGTTAAAAAATAAAAAATAAGCTCAAAATTGTTTCGTACGGGACAAAAAGAAATTTATCATTGAAAGTTTGTAATAAAATATTATTTTATTATTTTTCTTTTTTATTTCACACAATACTACTATTGAAGAGGTTTTATGAAACATAGGAACTTTGTAATAAAATAAAATATTTTTTGAGTAATAATTAAAAATACACTGCTGGCCATCGTAAATGCAACACCCTGAAGGAAGCATGCAAATAATATGAAATTTACAACATGCATTAGCTGAGGTGAGATATGCAAATGATTAGAATTTCAGCGCAGACGCACATCAAGCGCGCCTGTGGCGCCACCTCAAAGCGCTATTTAAGGCTTGGAGATTTCGACGGTTTCAAGTACAGCAATTGTGTTTTTCTTGCTTTTTTTTCAAAAAAACGATAAATTATGCCTCGTAGGAAACAACGATCATCTTTTGATCAAGTATCCGAGTTTGACAGAGGAAGGATAGTGGCATACCGAGATTGTGGGTTATCTTTCAGGGAAATCGGTCGTCGTATTGGACGAAACCAAACAACTGTGATGCGGATATGTGATCGTTGGGTGCAGGAGGGTACGACGGACAGACGTGATCGACCTCAGTGCACCACGTCACGTGATGACAGGCAGATTGTACGCATGGCAGTGACGGACCGCTCAGTCACATCACGAACCATATCACAGCAGATTCAGTCTGTAACGCATCATCCAGTGTCTGCGCGTACCATTCGACGTCGTTTACAGCAGAATGGTCTGTCCGCAAGACGTCCGTTGCTTTGTCTACCTCTGACGCGGAACCACAGACGTCTCCGCCGCCAATGGTGCGATGAAAGAAGGATGTGGACGACAGAATGGAATGAAATTCTCTTTACTGACGAGTCACGCTTCTGTATGCAACACCACGACGGTCGGATTCGAGTCTGGAGACACCGTGGAGAGAGGATGCTGAACAGCTGCATTATGCACCGTCACACTGGTCCTGCACCGGGTATTATGGTATGGGGCGGTATCGGATATCTCTCTCGCACTCCTCTAGTACGCATTGCCGGTACTTTAACCAGCCAGCGCTACATCTCCGAGGTGTTGGAGCCAGTTGTCCTTTCTTACCTTCAGGGCTTGCCAACAGCCATATTTCAGCAGGATAATGCACGGCCACACGTGGCACGCATTGTCCAAGGGTTCTTCGTCAATCACCAGATTGAATTGCTTCCCTGGCCGGCGCGCTCTCCGGATCTTTCGCCGATAGAAAACATGTGGTCCATGGTTGCTCAACGACTGACCCAGAGTTCATCCCCAGCTGTCACACCAGATGAACTTTGGCAACGTGTGGAAGCTGCTTGGTCTGCTGTACCCCAAGAACACATTCAAAGTCTCTTTGAATCAATGCCGAAGCGTGTGGCAGCTGTGATCTCCAACAACGGCGGCTACTCTGGGTACTGATTTTGGCAGGAACCACGCTTCATAGAATGCTGTAAATTTAATCATTTGTTACTTGGTCAACATGTTATCTACACAATAAATTTTGTTGTGATATCTCTTGTTTTTCTTGGTGTTGCAATTTGGGTGGCCAGCAGTGTATAATATCTCGTACGTAACACATTTTTCTGTATGACTGAAAACAAAATGCTCTAATTTTTGTTTGGTTAAAAATAAAGATTTTTTGTTGATAAACGTTAATATAAGAGACTTCAAGCTTTACAATGATGTATTGAACTTAATTTTTCATTTTAATTTTTTTTTTCAAGCTTGTGAAGCCTAATACTGCGGAATGACATATATACAAACATTTTTACACTTTAACTAAAAGCATTGGATATTTTTATTTTAACGTAATAAAATTGATTAACTGGCTCCATAGTTGAGGAATTATAACTAGATGAAAGCGGATACTATTTCACTTTTTTTTTTTTTTTTTTTTACCATAGATATTAAAATAAATTTGACTAAGATCTCAAAGTGTTTCCAATATTTTATTGGGGGGGGGGTGCAGTTTTGGGAGCTTAGGTTTCATGTGCCCTATGATAACGAAGACACTTTATATTATGAGAACTTGAAAATGAATTAGTAGGAGGTCAATCCAGGAATTTTTTTCCCCATGATCCTATTTTCGTGAAAGTTGATTTTTGTGAATTTGCATGACTTTTTTTTTTGTTTGTTTGTTTTTTGTAAAAGTCACTTTTTTTTCCCTTAATATAATTTACAAAACAAATTAAAATGTACGGTAAAATTCCAATGAAGGGTTGATATAATCGATTGTAATTTTGTGAAAGGGCGGTAGAAAGGACCCAAGATTCTTCTGAATCTACATTTAGGATAAAGGCTCAAGTTTTCATTTAGACAGTATAATCAATTTTTTATGTCAGTTCTAACACAAAGCTGGCCAAAATTGAAAACACAATATAGTAGGTTGGTGAAGTGTGAAAGTCCAAGTTTCTGGACTACCGCGTGGCTGTCGATCAAACGGTCTGAAGTTTTTGGCAGTTTTCTTCAGATGTAACTTAATACGCATTAGAACCCCTTTTAAGAAGCCCGCTATCCAAGGAACTCCCCCCCCCCCTCCTTAACCCTTTAACGCGCAGTGTTCCCGCTCTGGGAACACCAAACTCTGGCGTTTGGACTGTTGCCAGTCACTAAGAATAGATTTGATTTCTATAAAAATAGTTGCGGGTGACATAGCTCCACGGGAATCCTTTACTTTTTAGCACATCCTTTACCGTAAAAAATCGTCACGATTATTCTTAACAACACTGACATCTGCTGAAAAATGGAAGAATGCGAGGACAGTTGGATAGATTGCCCAATGCTGAAAAAAGGTCATCCGTTGACATCGCTCGACTTAACTACCAGCAAGATAGCGGACGATCGAAACGTTCATCGCGTGCCACAGATCTAGAGACCTTTTTTTGATGACAGCTGGCTGTGCGGCACAGCCAGCTATCGTCAAAAAAGGGTCTCTAGTAGGGATCGACCGATACTTTACCTATAAATTCATTTTCAGAAATAGCCGATACCGATACTTTTAAGTTATGGTATCGGCCGATACCGATATTTTACATAATTTAATGTCATTTAAACCTACATCTGTATTCTGGGCAGTTTTTGTAACGAGAGTGTAGTTCTCGTTAAAATGAATAACAGCGTGATGAAATTTGATCCCATTAGAAAGCATTAAAAAGAAAAAGCAGTGGATACATTAAAGTGTGAATTTACAGTAGTTCTAGTCTTTTTTTTTTTCTATTCAATCATGCCGACAAATGGCCAAATTTATAAAAAGCTGAGCACTGGGAAGCGTCTTAGTGTGCAGGTTCGGAATTCTTTCTCCTCGCGTGGCTGTCGATCTTGTGGTCTAGAGTTCTGGGCGATTTTCTCGAGATGTTACGTGAATATGCGTTAGACTCCCTTAAAAAGTCCCAAGCTCCCCCTATAGATAGATGCCCCTCATTTAGGCTTGACAGAACACAAACACGGGGGCGGGGAGTTAAAGGGATATATTAATAAGAGAATCCATTTCCAGTGCCGACTGGTGCAAATATTTAAATCACTTTTTCGCAACCTCTATTTTGTCGCCTAATTGTTGCTATGAGCCAGATAAAAAGTTTCCATATTAAACCCTAAATAGCTTCCTGCTTGCTCTTACTATATGTGTCTTTGTTTTTGGTTCATGCCTCGATTTTGTGCTTACAAAAGTAAACACATAAAATTTATTCAACTTCAAAGCTTCAAGTTTTATTTAGATTTTCTTTAATTACAATTCTTTCACATATGAAAATATTTTTTAGATTACTTATACTGAATTAAATTGTGATAATGTATAAACTGTACAGTATTATGTAAGTACATATGTATTTAGATATTGTTCATTAAATACGTATGTAAATTCTCCCCTTAAAATACATAATAAGTTCACATTAATTAATGGTTTTATTTATGTGCTCCAATTATTTGACCACTAAGTGAATTACTAAATGTTTTAGCAAGATTTCTTTTTAATATGAACTCATATGATCATTTTTAAGTTCTTTTTGAAAATCTGAATATTTTGATTCTTTGGACAGGGTTAAGTCACAATTAATCCGGATGATCCATTTATATTTTATCTTTTCCGTACGAAGAACAGGTACACACATATTATTCCTGCGTTTTCCTTATATAAAAACTAAATACTATTCACAAGAAATATGTTTTTAACCCTGAAATTTAAAATAAACTAAATAATAATTAGTATTACTAATTATACTAATACAGCTTCAAATTTTTTAATTAAAATTATAAATAATTATTAGATATTGATAATTTTTACACTTCTCAAAACAGAATGATACTCAAATCCTACTTTCTCTCATAAATCTGATAGATAATAAAATCATTAAATGTTTTATAATTCGTACTTTTGATAGAGTGTAATGTTTTAAAAATGAATCATTTAACTTCTGGACCAACATAATTAAAGTTCACGGGAGTCTCCAGTTTTCAAGTCACTGCCAAAAAGTTAATTTCTTTGCGACACAAAAAAGGAATAAATTGTTTTTTATAGGTTTCGTTTATTGTTTTAGTATCATTAATTTTGTCATTGAAACAGCTACAATATGAAGAAAACTATTTTTGCTCGTTTTCAAGCTACGCCTTGGAGGGTCTAAATAAAAGATGCTTAAAAATGACGAGATTAAATGAAGGTTAAAGAAACATCAAAAAATGATAAACTAAATTCAGTCTTCAAGTCTTAATTCAATCTTCAAGTCTTAATTCAATCTTCAAGTTTAATTTTTCCCACCCTTTTCGACCCACCGAAATTGCTCCCTTGACCCAACAATGGGTTGCGGCCCATTGTTTGAGAACCACTGATCTAGAGCACAAAAGTGGCGCCTTTTTTTACGTTTGCGGAGGGGCACCATGGGGGGGGGTATGTCCGACAAACGTCATTTGGTTCAAACCTTATCCTCGTTTGCATGCTCAGAAATACGATTCGCTCCTGATAGCAGAATGCTACTTTCGGTTTCAAATATTTCCGGCTGACTAATATTAAAATGTCTGTATCTGAAGTTCTGTAAGCTAAATAGAAACAAATTGCTCAAAGTATTTCGGAGGCTGAAATATTACACTTTAACACACATATAGGCAACCGCCGGCCCGTGGGCCAGATGTGGCCCGTCACAGCTTTTGGTCCGACCAGTGGAACATTTGAAGACTCCGTATAAACCATTCATATCCCATATAAATCCCAATTATACGGGTCGCCATTTCGCTAAAATCTGCAAGTTTGGCCCGCAACTTCACTAACATTCTAAAGTTTGGCCCACAACTTATCAAAGGTTGCCCATACTTGCTTTAGCTCTTTAAAGGTCGTCATCCCCTGAAATATCAAATGATGCTAAGGTGACCATACGTCCCGCTTTTAGGTGGTTTGTCCCGTTGTCCCCTAGCACAGCTTTGGGACACCGTAATGTCCCGTTTATAGAAAATGTCCCCTGCAATGTCCCGTTTTTAGGAAGAGAGCAACCCACGGTAACGATTTCAATAAAGGCCGCTAAAAATCTAAAATTATCCAACTGCAGTGTCTGTAAAAACAAAAACTGACCTCCCGCCTTCCCCTATCGAGACCAAAAAAAAAAAAAAAATACCGGGAATGCATTGTTTTTGTGTTTGTTCTTTTTGGTCAACTATTTCAATTTCTTTTTTTAAGTACATGTTCCTGTTTTGTTTATTCCTCCCCCGATTTCCACTTTATTATCCCTTTGCACTCTGGTTTTCTAAGAATTTTTTACTCCCGAATGACAACTTCTGTTTTTCTGTGTGCCCTCTTTTGTTTACATTTCTCAGTTTCCCTACCGTCCTGACTTAACGGATGGTATTTTTGAAGTCGAAGAAGGGTCTAGCCTTTACACTCCCCGAAACGTACGTCTTGCACTATTTTTTATAGTATATGTGTGTTTCATATTTTTTTTTTTCATTTTATTTTGATATTAACATTAGCACAACCTTTTTTGCGCGTGTTTTTGACAACTAAAAGATACCTAGACCTGTAAATTCAGTCTCCCTACACTATTGCCTTAAAAACAGTAGATGTCCCGTTTTGAGGAATAAAATAAATACACTATTGCCAAAAAAGTAGTAGATATCCCGTTTTAAAGGAAAAAATAAATGCTCACGTTAGTCAAGGACCTTCTCCCCCACCAATTTTGATATCTATATCATACCCAAGCCGAATCAGATGTCCTTGCGCCAATTTATTTAATTAAAAATTTAAAGCATGTCTCTTAAGCGTGAAATCTATATTAAGAGCTAGACTTTCTCCAACGATATCAAAAGGCTATATATACGGTAGAATCTCCCTATAACGCAGTCTCTTTACAAAGAATTTCTCCCTATAACGAAATTTTTCATGGAAACGTAACTTTAAGGCTTAAATAACACTATGAACATTCTCCATATGACGAAAAGCTTATCTTCCCATAGCGAATATTTCAGATTTACCTTTGATTTTTTTGTTAGTTTTGAAGAAAATTTTAATTTTTGAACAGACCACTTAGTGGAAGTGTAACAGATGATAAAAAGAGGCCAGGAAAGTGAAACTGACTCCGATAATGAAGGCACTTCAACAGCGCCCGATTATGACCAACAGGGGCACCGGGCATTGATAGATTTGGGGGCCCCTAATCTATGAAATTTGTTGTATTTTTCATAAAATTTTGATATAAAAAAGAATATTTCAGAAAAAAACATTTAAAATTGGGGGGCCCTTTCAAGTCGGGGACCCTGGGCAAAGTTCCGATTTGCGCATATAATAATAAGGCCCTGCGCTTCACGACCAAAACCACATCAAACTTCAATGCTTTAACCTTTCAAAACTATTAAAAAGAGGTTTCCAAATGGAAGAAAATGTGCCTCACTCTATTTTCAGCAGACTTTTAAAATGTGAATATTTTGAATGCACAGAATGCAAAACAATGTAAAATAACGGAATTTTGAAGAAAAATAAATGTAAGTGCATTACATATTTTATTTTCAATATTCGTGGATTGTCTTTACTTTCGAACATTTCATTTATACAATGAAAACTAAGAAACCGCAAGTTTAACAAATTTAAAATAAATACCAATTTATTTTTAATTGAAAGTCATCCTAACTAATATTATAAATGCGAAAGTGAGTAAGTGAGTTTGTTTGTTTGTTTGTTTATGACGCTTTCACGCCTAAACCGCTGAATAAATTATGATGAATTTTGGTTTTAGATATAGATGGGACCCTGGATAAGGTTATAGGCTACTTAGAATTCTAGATTTTTAATTACTCTTTTATTTATTAATTAGAAACGGTTTTTACGTTGCCATGCTTGGTGAGTTTCGCCCGTATCAAGTGATTCATGTTTTGAGCTAACAAGAATGCTATTACTTCAATAAAGAAGTACGTGCATCTGAAAAACATTAAATAATACAGAACTTATGCCAGTTTTATGCCAAATCTATCTATCTCTAATAATAAAAATGAATGTTCTCCAGACAAATTTACAAAAAGCAGAGCTTTGAAAATTTGAGCATGACTGGGCCCATGACTTCGGTAAAGTGCACCTGAGGCTCGGAATTTTGAAATGTTAACTACTTTCTAACTATTAATTAAAAGCGGTTTTATCGCCCGCACAAAATGATTTATGCTTTTGATAAAGCAGAAATTCTATTTGCAAAATCACATGCATTTGGAAAACATAAATAAGTA
>JAWZYV010002947.1:0-14333 GCA_038373885.1 Cheiracanthium punctorium | reverse complement strand
ATGTGAATAAAATAAATTGTAATGTAATTTTCACCTTTAAAAAACTTACAATTTTCATTATGGAGAACGTAAAAGAGGCTTTCGAAGGAAAGCCAGGCCTAAGGTGTCACCAACCTTTTTTTAAATAGGAGTGTGTGCGATAGAGGCTTCTCTCATATAAGTATGTGAAAGATGTGAAATGGTACCACTGGTCACTGGTGCACCTAGATTTTTTGTTTAAGTAGACGGGGGGGGGGCTACATATACCGGGTACACTCGTTTATAGCGACGAAAACTCTCTTTTAACATCAGAATATTTTATGTATTCCCTACTCGGTTATAGAGTCATAAACCTCATTATAACCGAGTTCAGTTGAATATGTTCTGTACTACTATCTGAAAGTATTTATTTTAATAACCGTCACGTTTCGTGTAAAATCTTGAAATAATTTAAAGACAATATTAATTCAATTATTGGTAACATTCCTCCATTTTAAAGAGATTTTAAATTTTGTTTCTGAAAAAGAATGGTATTACTATTACGCACTGTTAAACTAAAGTTCGAAAATAAAAATAAAAATTTATTAAAAATACAATTTTTAAAACTAGATGCTAAGAATAAAATAAAAATTTATTCATGGAAAGACATGCTATAAATGAATTAAAATTTCAAAACGAAGAGAATTTTTGAAAAAAAATATAAATATTTCACTTTGCAGTCAATGGAAATTTTGAAATGTTGAAAATATTTTTTAAAGCAATCGAGACTCTTGCAATACAGATATTAATGACTAAATCAATGCCTTACAAGCAAATACAACTCAAGTGGAATATTGGTATCGAATGAATTTTAAAATATTTTAAACATTTAAAAATTTTTATCTCTTGCAAAAATAAAATATTTAAATTTTTCTCAAAAGTTTTCTTAGTTTTGAATGTTTCATTCATTTATAGCATATCTTTCCAAAGAATAAATTTTTATTTTATGCCTTTTAGGAGTCTAATAAAAAGCTTTTATTTTAAAGAATTTTTTTTTAACTTAATTTATGTTTTTTGCATTTTAGTTGCAAATTAAAAAAAAGTTACCGGCGCCACTGTAAGTTAGCCTTTGTTGGGGGGTGCGACGTTAAAAGGTTGAGAACCGCTGGGTCTCCTAACCACGAGACCAAATGACCCAGTGAGGGGCATACAAGGGGGTCTATCATGCCCCGGACGTTGCTCGCACTGTTGCGCCAAATCGTCCCTACGAAAATTGACAAAAAATAAGAGGAAAGGGCGCCAAAGAGGTATAGTACGCCGGACGCCAGTTTTGCTCGTTACGCCACTGCTAACAACTACTTTAATACTTCTAACTTTTATAAGGTGGAAGCGATTTGATCCTAAGACTGACGCGATGATGCAAAGTCAAAATAGAATCTCATAAAAAAAGCTTCCTAAAAAATGTTAATTTTGTTTTGCTCAGGGTTATTTTGATATCTTGTGAGAAAAAAAAAAAAAATCTAGTTTGGGTGATTATGGCAACGCTACACTAGGTAGGACGATCTGCCAAGGGGTGGGGGTGGGGTCTCGGCAGACAGACTATCTAAGGGGTACCAACGCGTATTCACGTTACATCTGGAGAAAACCTACCAAAACTCCAAACCGTCAGATCGACAGCCGCGCAATGGCACCCGAACCCGAGACCTTCACACTTCGGCCGTGGCCGTCTATCATTTTCAAAGACATAACCTCTGCGCCATGGTGAGTCCTCAAATATGGTTAATAATGTTATTCTTTGTCAGCAGATAAGTACAAAATGACTAACCCGGATAATTCAGTTGGTAGAGTGTTCCGTTTTTAACCTACCGGTCCAAGGTTCGAGTCCCTGTTCGAGGCCTTCTTTGATGGCCTTCACGGTTTAAGAAGATCAAATGTAAATCTGTAGTATGATATACAAGCGAAAAAAATACAATTTGTGATTTCATTTTATAAAGAAATATTTTTTTTTAATCTTATGTTTTATCTAAAAACACGAGTACAAGATGAACGTGCTCCCATATGGTCTAGTGGTTAGGATTCCAGGCGGCCCGGGTTCGATTCCCGGTGTGGCAAGGTACTCTTTTGCTTCCCATAACTATTAAAATTGCATTCGTTCTCGGGTTGGAAAAGTTTTTCCTTATTCATTGCAGGCACATTTTTAACAGTTTAGAATTTTATCTGCATCTTCATATGCGCTTAAGTATTGTAAACTTTTTAAGTCACTTTCTCTAAATATAAAAATTTTTGATAACTTGCGCAATATTTTCCTCTCTTTCAATTTACCGTTTTATCCTTCCGAAGATCTTCGGTGGAGGCCTCTGAAATGATTGGAGACCGTAGGCTGCATGGGAGAGCATGAGATTTTGTGGAGCCCAAAACAAATAACACTTTAATTTGTTCGTTTTACGGAAATTTTCGTTTACAAATGTATATACATTGTTGGATCGATTAGTTTGAAGTTTTGCATCTAGCTGCTTTAAAGTCTTGCAGCTCTTTGATTAGACATTTGCTGCTGTTTTTTACTTCGAAAATGTCATCGATTCCATTAAACCAATTATTATTTAAAGGTAAAATTTTACATGAGTTCAGTACATCGAAAATCATGGAAGAATTTTTTTTTCTTTAAAATCTGGATATCGTTAATCCGATATCGTTAGATTCAATCGCTTTGGAACCTTTGCTCAGACATGCACTATAAAATATGTATCTTGTATAATTGTATTTGTCTGATTAAACTGTATAATTGAATATATGTATATATATATATAACTAATAAGTAAAACACAAATTAAACTGCAAATATGATATACCCCGCATGAAAAAATATATAACAGCAGAAGCAAGATTTACAAACTACAAGCGGGAAAAAGAAAAAAAATAGATGCTGAGCCAAATAAAGTACAATTAAACAATGTGATACTAGAACGGAACGGAAATTATAACCACTGGCGCCATCGTCAGGAGCCATAACCAGTTGATTATGATTAAAGACAAACAAAATAGTAGGATTTCGGTTGTGTGGCATATCAAAAGAGATATTCACTCCACACGTTTTAGGCTCTATCCCACTATAAATAAAGAAAAAAAGGGAAAAAAATAAGATATCAAAATGATAGAAAAAGCACTGAAAAATCGACATACTAATCTGGAGTGGTAGAAAGCACACGGAGGAAGGTGAACATAATGTTTTGCCAATATAAAAAATTATAGTAAAGGAAAACTGTTGTTGCCTGCTACAAAATAAAAGTGTAACAGTGGAAAGAAGAATATAAAGGTGTTACCGAAAACTATAGGGTAATATTATTAAACATTATTTGTATCCAGAGGTATTAATTAAATTAAAAATGAATAGAATAATAATGAATTTGAATTATTGAATAAAATAGATGGTATTGCCAATTAGATATAACATATTGTATTTAAAACTATAATGATTATTAATAATACAAAGTTATATACATATATATATATATTCTATAAATAGGTTACAGTCATAAAAATTTCAACCTAGGGTTACCAGGCGAAATACACGAAAGATGAGCGATAAAATGACATAGTAAATTAATATCGTTTTAATATGGCAATAATGAAACTAAAAAATTAGGGGGGGTCTCCCCCTGACGAGGCTCGAACAGCCGAGTTTTCTATATATATATATATATATATATATATATGTATATATGCTTTTTACTATATATATTGTTCTGTAGTACGATGCAGCTTATAGCGCTTTTATTATAGAATACATTATTACATTTTAATAATTTCGATGCATTCATATAAGTGCCGAATTTAGGCAATCTTACTTATTATTAAAGTTGTTGCAAGTCATATTACAGCTGCATTTTTGCGCAATACGACTTAGCGATTTTTACATCTCTTTATGCATCTTAACATCGTATATATTTTGAGTACTAGCACTTGCGAATTGTGTTCATTCCTTGCTGGATCGTTTTCTAATATCTTTTCTATTCAATACTTGTGTAGTTTGATTATTCCTATCTTTACTTAAGATTTTGAGTTCATTATTTTGCTCAACAATCATTCCATGGATATTTAGAATTTTGTATTTACCAAGTGGATGCTACGTTGATTCGTAAGTTATGCTTTTTAATATATATATATATATATATATATATATTTAGAAAATTTATATTGAAAAAAACCCCCAAGCCAGTCATTGTTAATATATCAAAACATTGTAAATATAATATAAATTTTCTAAATATTATTAAACGCATGTTTTCTTTTATGCTGCTTTTTTAAGCAGCATAGTGCATGCTAGGTAACATGTGAAACAACTGTAATTTTGTTGTATTTTCAAATAAAGTTCAACTATATATATATATATATATATATATATACATATATATATATATAATGTTTGGATTCTTGTAGTTAGGCTTAGGCTCACGAGATCTAACTTAGTATATAAAACCAACCTTTTTTAGCTCTTATAAGTCCCGTGGGGAGTGCGGATAGCACAGGGTGTCACCAGCAGAGGAGGTGACACCAAAAATAAATGCTGGTTTTAAAATTTTCAATTAATTTGAAAGAAAGATCTGCTCTGGTGATGAAAAAGACTTCCGAGATTAGAAATAAGAATAAATATAATGAAAGAGACATGTTCTGTGCACCTGGAGAATTAAAATGTTTTATTTCATCGAAACTTTTTTTTCTTTTCAGTTTAAAATTTTCAACATTTTCCTCATAAAACAACAGTATAGCCGGTTGTTCTCAACTTATGTCTTGCCATTTCATCTGTATTTTTTTCCACTTTTAACTAGGGGTGTAACTAATAAAACTTTCTCTTGCTGGGAGGTGGGGGCAGTGCAGTGGATATTGGACAAGGTGTGCGAAATGGTGCTTGACTAAACTGGGGGTGCAGTTAAGATTACACACGGCCTTGCACAAGTCAGGTCAGGATAGCAATGTACCGCAATGCAATGACTGTACAGTGCATTACTACCCCGTGTGCGCGACTTTCGCAATACCTCATATATATAGGTGGTGTGGAAAATTGCATAATAGCTTAGTAATGTTTGGAAGACCTTTCTGACTATTAATAGAATAATATTTTTCCAGAAATGAAATAGTATTTGTGTAGTGTATAAATAAAAATATTACACCCCCAATGCTGCTTACGATTTTGCTTATTCTTATGCAGAACTAACTTTGACTGCCCTGTGTATGTGGAGAAGGGGGGGGGGGGGAGTGGACACCGGACATGCCCGCACAAGGTGACACCATGCTTAGCGATGCCACTGCCAATAGCTCTGTTTTTTGTTGCTACATAGGTTTGTGTACAACATTTAAGGCCTATGTCTTCATTATCATTCTTGGTTCCAGATTTTTTTAAATTAATTAATTTATTTTTTAATTTTATTTATGTTTTGTGTTTATTTATGCCAGAAGGATGAATACGATATCTATATTACGCAAGTTTAGCTGTTTTATATTATATACATATATTTGTGTTGGTTCTTCAATATAAAGCCTTATTCCCACCCGTGCTAAAAAAGAAAAAAAAATCTGATGTGTACAACACATGACTTCCTTGCACGTCTATTAATTCAAAAACATTTTCGACGCAATTCCTCTAAACTTATTTTTTTGAAAGAGATAAAATATCAGTATTAGTAAGGTTTAGCGATTTCTAGCCAAATATTTCGATATCGCCAAGCTGAGTTCAGTTTGAAAGATTTCCTTCTGACACTTTATTGGGCGATATTTCACCAAAAGCCTACAAGTTTGAGATCGTTTGCGAGATTTTGGGGATAGCCAAAGTAGTCATTGACCACAGACTTTCAATGAATGGAATGCATCCATATACTCAATGTATTTAAAGTCATTTGGCTCACCCTGTAAATAAATTACCAGTCGATTGCTGTCAAAAAAGATATTGAAAACAGTTAGATATTACAATAGTTCTAAATACAAAAGTTCAAAATTCTACGGGTTAAAGTTTTAGAGTTATACAAAATACGAAATAATTTTTGGCTCCAAATTTGGCGATATTTCGGCGAAACTCGTCAGTGTCGACGACATATGGCGAGATTTTAAGCATGGACCAAACAATGACAGATTATCGCCAAATTTGGCGATATTTCGCCAAAACTCGTCAAGAAATGACAAATGGCAATGCTTTGGGTATGGACCAAATGACTGACTATCGCCAAATTTGGCGATATTTTGCCAAAACTCGCCAAGGTCGACGACAGTCGGCGAGATTTTGGGCATGGATCGAGCAATGACTGTCTAATGTTGCATAATATTGAAGATGTCCATAGACATTAAAGTAATGAAATTCTTTTCGGTGGTCCTGTAAATAAACTCTGCAGTAGATTGGAATCAAAAATCGAGATGCACAACTAGATGTTACAACAATCTTATCTATGAAATTTCATCATTCTACGACTCATAGTCTTTGATATTTGTGAGCTTGGCGGCTTTTGTCGTAGCTCTTGAGGGAGGCACGTGACCAGGGTCGGACCATCACCTAACTTATGTGGTAGGACGCTATTGTGCTTGAAATGGATGAATGCCCCTAAAATTGCCATTTACTGTAATGTATTCGAAATCTTTTGAGTGTTCCTGTAGCAGAACTATAAATGATGAAGATACTTTTTCTAATGGAGAAATTCATTTTGTAACTCTTAACAGCATATATCACATTTGAGTCGTTTGAAGTAGCCCAATACCACTAAAATACGCTGTAATGAATTTCGGCCGATAGAGCGTAATGTATTTAGAATCTTTTGAGCCGCCCTGTAGATAAAATATGCAGTTGAATGGAACCTAAAGGGGAGGTGCACAACTAGATGTTACAACTATCCAAAATATAAAGTTTCGACATTCTACGCCTAATAGTTTTTGAGATATGTGAGTTTAATGAATTTCGGCCCATAGTGCATAATGTATTTCGAATCTTTAGGGAGGTCCTGTAGATAAACTATCCAGTCGAATGGAACCTAAAGGGGAGGTGCACAACTAGATCATAGAACAATCCTATATATCAAATCTCAACATTCTACGACCAATAGTTTTCGAGATATGCGAGTTACATACATACGTACGTACAGACGGTATGGAAAAACTGGCCACAATAGACTCGCCGCTGGTCAAAATGTGTTGCAGACGGGATTATATGATCGTGCATGCTAGCTTACGATGAGATGGATCGAAAAAAAAATTTTAAATTAAATTTAGAGGTAGTCAAAATCGGTTTTTTAGTCGAAATTTGGCCCCCAAAATTTTTCGGGATCACATTATTTCCTTATACTACGTACAGGGAAGTAAAAAGAAAAAGAGAGAAAGAAAGAAACTGAAAAAGAGAGATACTTAATAAACATTTATGAATCTGATAAACTTCACAATGATATGTACTTCATGCAAGCGTATATTATTTGTTAAGAATTTCGTCAGTTTTCGTTTCAATCAGCAGCCTTGTCGAGTGCAGCCAGAGTCCGTCATGAATATCCTTGTTCAATGAAAACGACCTTGGGACAAAGCATGGAACCGTGTATAGAACACAACTTTATTTTTATTTTATAACTAGCTGAAGTACCCGTCGTTGACGGGTTAGTACTGGATGCAAATTTCCAAAATGCAAGAACTTTCGCAAGCATTGTAGGAGTACACAGAATGGATGTAGTTTGTCGTCAAAGTAAAGAAAGCGAAGTTATAATTTTTATGTATTGTTAAAATATTACAGGTTAGAGAGTCACTAAGTAATATCATTTCATCCGCTTTAGTCGTAATTATGGGATGCGCGAACGAATATTGACGCATATTGAAATAATTATCTCAAAATCTAATCAATATTTTTGAAAAATTGGAAGCCTAGAATTTAAGTTGAGTGACAACCTATCATGTAACCCAATTTCGTTTCATTCCCTGCAGTCTTTATTTCGTGATGCTGGAACAAAATTCCAGCATTTTAAAACGATTTTCCCCAAATCTCAAAATGTAATCAAAATATTTTAAAAATTCAAAGCCTATAAATTAAGATTAGCAACTACCTATCCTATCACCAAATTTCGTATCATTTGTATTAGTCGTAAGAAATATGAACGTATTTGGACAGAATTTTCAGAAAATCTCAAAATCTAATAAAAATGCTTAAAAAATTGGACACCTATAGTTTATGTTGAGCAACCATCTATCATGTGACCTAATTTCATATGATTCGCTTTAGTCGTTCTTACGTAATGCGTGAACAAAGATTTACTCAGTTTTAAACGATTTTCACAAAATCTCGAAATCTGATCGATTTTTTTTAATTAGATGCTTATAATTTAAGGTGAGTGACCAGAGGCGTCGCTAAGGGTGGGGGAGTATCCCCTCCCAAAATTTATCCGAGTTACAATATCGCTCGTCACTTGGGAAAAATTGTATTTCAGGTGGGAAAAATGTATTTAGGGTACATTAATTTCAGAATCTTATTTTTATTACTATATTTTTAAATTATTTTCTCTTCTGGATCGAAACATGCAGTGGGCATGTTTCGATCTTAGGGGTATAAAAAGAATAGCTTAGTAAGCCTTGGGAGGGCGGTCAGTGATGATGATGAATACCAGACTTGGAATTGACCGAAGGGAAGATTAAAACGTGTTTCTCCTTTATTTAACACTCCGACGCTGTTCCTCCCATCCTCTTTCAAAGCCTTGGCACTGTACCATCAAAAAGCTACCCCCACAGAACTCCTCCTCCATACTTGGCTGTTACTGAATGCAGGTATTTTTGTACCAGTCCCGGGTTCTTTGCATTGCTTCGTTTGTCATTCCCTAAAAACGTCTACATGTCCACTGGGTGCCCAGGCCTTCAGGCTGCTAAATTATCGCGCACACAGTCAGCAGTTCCTCCAATAATTATTTTGAACTGTCAGTGCCACCTTTCTGCAGATTTTATCTAGATGTTTAAGGAAATGAGTTCGATTTTTTTCGTTTCTCATATACTTTAAAAGAAACGCCGCAGAAAATATACCTCAAAAAGGACAAACTATAATTAATTTTTCACAAGGCACAGAAAATCGATTTCTTGAAGTTTTTCATCATCTTAACGAAAAGAGAAAATGTATCTGATTTTGACGGCCCAGTTTAGCAGAAATTTTGAATTTACGGGTTACCAGTAAAACGTCCTAATCACTAGTTTACCACGGAGCTAAACTAGTTGAGTTAAAAGTACTGCTGCTATATAAATAATATGATAAAAAATTCCTTTAATTTACACCCCTTTCAAGTGATGTCCACAGCACGGGCGGCGCTTGTTTTTATGAACTCATAGGGACTAGAGATGAGTTCGGGCTCATTTTTTGAAGCCCAAGCCCGCCCGAGCCCGAGCAATATTATTTAAGTCGGAGCCCGAGCCCGCCCGAACCCGAAATTTCAGCTAAAGATAAATAAAATTCAATAAAATTCAAGGTAGTAATTCTTTGATAGAATACAATAAATTTTGCCGTTTGTGCAAATTAAAGACAAATAGAGTTGCAAACTCTCAATGCACTTTCTAATTCTTTATATATCCATGTTTATCAAATAATGTCGGATTTCATGACTAACTAATCAATATAAGCCGTCGTTCTGAAATATCGAAAGAGCTTCACGCACCTTCTATGCACCAGTGCCATTATTTTTTTATAAGTACAGTCAACTCCGGTTATAGTGAACCCGGATATAGTGAACCATCGGCTATAGTGAATGCAAACCATAAGTCCCGATTCACATACAGTATCTCTATCCATCATGAAGACACTTGGGTTTTAGTGAACTTCGGATAGAGTGGACGAAATTGGAGGGTCCCCAGAGGTTCACTAAAACCGGAGTTCACTGTACTTTTATTTTTCTCATGAATCACTTTTTAAAATCTGTTTCAAGGAGTATGTTCAATAAAGGAGAAATTTTTCACGAGCCCGAGCCCGCCCAAGTCCGAACGCAATTATGAATTACAGTGCCCGAGCCCGGTTCGAGCCCGAGCCCGAAAGCCGAGCTCGGGCTCGGGCTTTCGGGCTCGGGCTGAGCCCGTCTCATCTCTAATAGGGACCACTTAGTGAACGGAAAAGAGGCAATTATTAACGTGTTTAAGACAAGAGTACTCAATCAAAATTATTTTTGGTAACAAAGGTCATCGATTAAAAAATATTAATATCAAAAAATAAAATCTAGAAAGATAAATCACATCGAATGCATTGAGCATACTGGGCCTTCCCAAAAATTTTGATTTATCCCCCAAAAAATCTTAACTAACTTCATAGCTTTTGATTGAAGTCGCAGAATGCCCAAATAAGAAAGGCGAAGGAATGGCCAAGCAAATTTGTGACATTCTGCAAAAAAAAAGGGAATTAATACATCTGGCATAATTTTCCAGTCTTACGACTTTGCCAGTTCAATGTCTGGAAAATTTAAAGGAGTGCAACAAAAAGTGTCAGAAATTGTCGGTCATTCTGTTTTGCACATCCTTTGCCAGGATCATCGAATCGATACGGCTCTGGAACATAGTTGCAATATTAGCATAATAATAAGAGATATGTTCGATACTCTTGAAGCATTATATGTATTTTTTACTTCAAGTGCAAAACAGATTTAGACAGTTGCAAATAAAATTTCCGAAGTTGAAAATGCATTAATCTTGAAAAATCTTCCTAGAACAAGGTGGACGGCTAAAGCAGAAACGATTAGAGCTGTTTGTCAATCATTTGAACTTATTTTAGATTTATTGGAAGAAATGTCATCTCAAACTGGTGTCGATTCTGTGACAAAAACAAAAGCTTATGGTCTTTACAAAAGGCTGAAAACATTTGATTATATTGTAAGCGTATTGTTTTATGAAAAACATAAGTTACAAGGTAAAAGTATTGCCAGAAATTTTGGAAACACCTAATTTGAATGTTATTGATTGCATTTCAATAACAGAAAGTACAAGAAGACTTGCGGAAATTAATGCAGATACTGGTGGAATGGATGATTTGATCGAAAGTGCTGTAGCATTTTCTGAAAAGTTTAGCATTGATGCAAAACGTGATTTCCAACTGCATCACAGAAGAAGGGTGCTCCCAAAAAGATCTGACGATGCTAGAGAAACTGAAGCAAATTTGCAATTTAAACAGTTTTTCAGAAAAGAGTTCAATGCTATTCTAGACACATTAGCTAGTGGCCTTCAAGAAAATGTTTCAACTATGAATGCAAAAATTTTGCCCCTTCATTCTATCTTCCAGTTTCCTTTAAGTAAAGATGTTTTAACAGATACTGAAATTGAAAACATAATAATTGAGATGTATCCCATGAATTCAAAACCGATATGCATGCACTGAAAAGTGAATTAGAGATTTTATTTGATCTTTGCAAAGATAAGAATGCGTCATCAATGGATGCAGTAGTAGAAACTGTGACTTTTAAAAACGAACTGAAATTAACATTTACACTGTGTCAACTGGTATTAACTGGAAGTTACGGAGTAAGTACGAATGAAAGAAATGAAAGAATGTTTAGCCAATTGAAATTTGTGAAAGGGAGCTTACGGACAACAATGACTGATGACAGAAGGAACAATTTAATGATAATGAAATGTGAAATGGATTTGACTGACAAACTTGACTTAGACGGTATTGTAAATCGCTGGTCGATGCTGAAACAAAGAATAAGTTTAAAATGAAAAAGTCTGTATAAATCCAGTTACATTAACAAATGCCCAATGCCCATAACTATTTGAATTAAAAATGTAAGTTATATGCAATCTTTTTTTTTTTTTGTGAGTTAAATTTTTTAGCAAAAAAGCATTTGGGTGGAAAATTTAGTCATTTTCTTTAGTATTTATCATTTAGTATTATCTTTAAAAAATTACTAAAATAAAATGTACATTTAAATTATGTTTATTTTTAATGACTGCGATTTCTTTTCCATGGAAAGGGGGAACTTGACACAGCGGCAAGTTTTGAAGCCTTAAAATTTGTAGACTGTAAAAAACTAATATATAACAATTTTAAAGCACAGACACATTTACGGCTGTTCTTGAAAATTTTAAAACTTCACTTATTTTATAAATTTTGTGTTAACATATATTTTTCATGGAAATGGTGTTTTTTTTTTTTTTTTAACCTACATATAATTTTTCTGTACTTTTCTTGTAAAAATTTAATTTTGCTTTCCAACGATGTTTCATTTTGTAGTATATAAAACATAGCTGAAAATTATATTTTAAAATATTCATGTATAATTTTGTACAAAATGCAAAAAATTAAAGTTTGGTAGGTTGTAAAATCTAAAATCAATGTTGAAAAATCTGTAAGAATACTGAAGTGTGAGGTCACTTTTAAGCTTATGAAAAACAATTTTATAATACAAGAAACATTTACTGCTATTCTAGATATATTAAAAATCTTCATTTCTTTTAAAAGTTTTGTATTTATATACATTTTTATTGAATTAGTTTTTGTTTAACTCTAAATCTTTAATTTGATTGTAGTTTACTTGTGAACATACAGTGAATTAGTCGTGATTCATACAAAATTAATAATTATTGTTGAGTTGTACAACTACTTGCTTGCTACTGAACCAGTGAACGTACAAATGATATACTTTTTACAGGGTTACACTAGAGATTTACGATTGTTAATTTTGCGATCTACCGACAGTAATAATGCAACATAACAAAATAAATATTTATTATTGTGGCGTAAAATCATTCATTCCTTTGCAACAAAACGTTTCCAAGTATCTAGAATCGCGTGAAATTTACAAACATGACTTACAATTACGCCCATTTTACGCCAAAATAAAAACTATATGAAATAAGTAACTCAAAATGTGTTACACAAAGTTGACAATTTTCAAATAGTAAGTTCGCTTAGACAACAGGAGTTTAGAATGAGCGATTATTCGTTTTTCCAAAACAGAATAACTAATATCTTGAAAATGAAAAATAATTAAAATGCAGATCATTTTAAAGCCAGTTCGGTCCAGCTGGATTATTTGCTACCAGTAGAAATATTTGGCAGAGTTAACTATGCCATTATAGCAGTTATAGTACACTTTGGATATTTGCTAGCGCGACGAGATGGTATAATTCGTGGTGCTAAGTACGCCAATCTGCAAACGATTATATAAGTGAATATATGGATAACGGTTTTCCGATAACCTTAAATGAACAGTAATTATAGGTTGTGAGCATGTGTAAATCTCCAAATAATGAAAAGTCGTCATTGGTGGCAAGCATCCTATCTGTTCCGTAGCTTTTATTAACTTTACACATACGCAAGTCGCCAAATAATGAAAAATCGCCATGGGTGGCAAATTCGCAAGATGTCCAATGCATCAAGCCATAACTCTTACAATCTTATTGTATGACGAAATCCTGTAAATAAAATAAAATTTATTGGACTCAGTGTTGCAGTTTGATACAAAGGTTTTCCGTTTTTCTGAGTTCACAACATCGAGACAAGGAAAAACCTCCATCTTTGGCCACTTATCTTCCTCATAACGTAAACATTCTGGAGCACCCAGCCATCGAGCAATAACTAGTTCATCTGGATAGCACCCTCTTGAAGGAAAAGATCAGCAGGGTCAATGTTCCCAGGAAGATGGTTCCAGTCATCAGGGTCTCTCAAAGATCTTATCTCCTTGACTCTGTTCATCACAAAAGTACCCCAGAGTTCTTGGTTTTTAATCCAATAAATTGCATTTATCGAGTGCGACAAGCTTTTTTATATCTAAAATCTCGCCGAAGTGTAAAGGTCCTGGAGCTAGAGTTCTGCGCTGCACGGAAATTCGCGGCGGCGGCGTAACGAACTCAGAAACCCGGCGGCGCGGCGCGGCGTGGGAAAACTTTTGAAAAAGACTATAATGAATAATGGTGTATGCGTACACACACGCACACACATGTATGCACGAATTGGCGCTAAAATGAGATATTGTTCAGACTAGAATTTTTAAGAATACTAGTCTTGAGTATGTCATGGGATTACGGCCAATTAGCTACACATGGGTTCTAGGCCGAGGGGTTGGAGTGTAACGATCACGATTGTGGACGGTCTCATTTATATTTGTCTAATTTGCACGAACGGCAAAATTTATGTTTTTCCATCAATGAAGTAAGTATCTATTAGCAGAAATTTCGGGCTCGGGCTCTGACTTAAATAATATCGCTCGGACTCCCCTTAAAAAATGAGTCCAACTCATCTTTAGTGGCGGCCTTCCGTGTGGGTCTTTCTAAGGGGTCCTATTCCGTATCTAAGTGTAGGAGGAAACCACGGAAAACTATGAACGGTTTGGTCGGTAGAAGCTACCTGGTTTTGAACCAGGCACTTTCCAGCGCTCTGAACTGGGAGACGGAAATATCCTACG
>JAWZYV010002946.1:0-17263 GCA_038373885.1 Cheiracanthium punctorium | reverse complement strand
TTTAGAAAATCTAACCCTTTAATCATAAAACAGACGTCTGAAAATTTACTAATGCTTTTTTTTTGGGAAGGGAGGGAGGTGGACATGATTAGAAATTTAACGGAAACCTGTCTATTTAAGGGGACAGTGGACACCCAAATCATCAAAATTGGCAAAAAAAAAAGTGTTTTTTTCTTTTTTGCATACTAATATTCTACAGTTACAGCTGAATTATGGAGAAAAATCCGCATATGTCTACGACAATTTTTTAAAACATATTAGGGTTTGAAAAAATTAAAGGGACAGTTAAATGTACACAAAAATGCAAACAAACTCGTAAATAAACGCGTGACAATTTTTAACGAACGTTTTACAAAATAAGCTAATATTTGAATGAAAATATTTTTAAAATATATTTTGTTAAGGTAAAATCATAAATAAAATTATTCAGAAGAGACGGTAATAAAGGCAAGTGGTCTAAGTTACTCTTTAAATTGGATTTTCTCCAAATCAAGTCTTTTGTGATTTTCTTGCCTTCGAAATGCTCCATGCGTCTTAATTTTGGTCGGAATTGTACAAAATTTACTACATTCTTCTCATGTATTACAATAAGTCTGAGTATCCTTTTTAAATATGGTCAAAATTTCGATTATGAAATTTCACTTTTATTTACGAAAACTGAAAAATTTCGTGAAAATTTGGTATATATCTATGAAAATATTTCTAAAAAATTAAGTACTCGGTCGATTCAAAAACCAATTCCACAGACTTTTTTTTATGCTATTATAAACCAAAATTAGTAAAAAAAATGTTAAAATTAGAACGCATGGAGCATTTTTTCGAAATTAAAATATTAATTAATTTTTAATTATTACGAATATTTTTTTTTTAAATTTTTTACAGTTACTTATAATGCTTTTAGTTTAATATATTAAAATACAAAATTTCATAATGTTATCTTTAAAAAAAAGACTTTTTAATGTACACCGTCCCCTTAAAACAATCTACTCTTATAGAACATGAAATCGTATAGTAAGCTGATTAAAGTAAGCTGAAGTATTTGGAAGTGATTTTTCAAAGGACAAAAACAATGATTACAATGGTACATGGTTACAATGAACAGACTTTCCTTTTTTTTCAATTTTAATTTAACTTCTATATGCCGTCAATAGATAAAGTGGTATATTTAGAAGTGAATTTTCAAAGGAATGGTTACAATGAATAGATTCTCCCTTTTTTTTACAATTTTAATTTAACGGCACTTCTATATACCGTCAGTAGATAAACGGTTAACCTGGGTCTAAAGCGTGTTGTTGACATTCTTCTTTTAAAGAATAAATCAAAGGACATTTTAGGGAGAGAAGAGAACGTGCAAAGTGTCCCAAAATGGTCTTTTAAACAATTTAGGAATGTTGGAGAGTACAAAAATGTCTCCGAAACACATAACAATCTGAGATCGCAAACTTTGTCTTCATGCTCCTGAGAACAATCGGCTGATTATTTTTTGTTATAAAAATGGGCATGATCTTCAAACGATTACATTTTTTGACGAGCCGGATAGAATGGTATTTTTTACAGTAACTAAAATGATTTTTGTCCGAATTATAAAACGCTTTATATAAAATAGAAAAAAATGTACACCCTCCAAAAAAAGTATTCGAGCAAGAGAGAAATTTCCTACGTTGGTTTCGTATATTAAAAATTATTTATCATAGAATATGAATTAGGCTATGTATAAATATGAATTTCCATAGTTCTGTCAGGTTGTGCATTTTTCAAAAACTCAATTATTATTCGCAAATCTAACATAGGAATTTTCTCTCTTGCTCGAATTCTTTTTTTTTGGAGGGTGTATAAATGTATTGATAATCCTTTAAAAAATAATGTTTCAAAAATTTCTTCAAAGAAATAAATCAAAAAGTTATGAACTCATGAAAAACCTTTTTAAGTACCTATATCAGAACTGTTTATCCTTCAAAACTTTAGCTGCTTATTTTCCACCGAAAAAGATTTTCTAACAATCAATTCAATGTCATGTCACTCGTGCACTGAAAATCATTCAGCCTTAAGAAGAAATAACAAGACTTGTTCAAGATCAAGCGAAAAAAAATTGCATTCTCACATGACGTGTTATAGAATATATTTTAAGTATTTCTTTCCTTTGAACATAAACGTTGAAAAGATGGCCATCGTTGCAGTGCTCCACTTTCAAACTTAAGCCATTATCACAATTCTAAGCTGTATGGAATGGTTGAAAAGAACTGAAATTGAGAAAGTATGAAAATAATTTTTGACTTATTATTTATTTATTGTATATGTGTCCTAGATTTAATTCTGATCATGAAGTTGTTTCTATTATTAGATTTTATAGAAACTATATTATTTCTATGATCCTTTATTTTTAAAAAGATTTTTACTTGTTTTTCTACGTATGTTTTTTTTAATAATTCAAACACGAAAAATTTTAAAGTATAAAAGTTTTCTTTACTTTTAAAGAGATTTTTACTTGTTTTTCTACGCATGTTTTTTTTTAAATAATTCAAATACGAAAAAGTCAGTTATTTAAGAAGTATATTTGTAACTTGCATTTGCTTGTAATTTCTTTTGAAAGATACTAATAATTAAATTTTTAGCATAAAAACGTTTAAGGGGACAGTTTACCCCGAAATTTGGAAAAAGAAGCAATTTTCTTATTAAAATATTAAATAAAAGTCTGTTAAATTCTGAATATTTTGACATTTTATTTTTAATCATATGGCAATAATATCCCGAGATATTATAAAATTTGTTCATGCATTTAACGCGATTCCCTTTGCAAACGGCTTTTTCTCTATGTGCTACGGCTTCTTCTGGCTGTGCCCGGCACAGCCAGCTGTCATCAAAAAAGGGGTCACAGGTCAGCCACAGGTCTCTAGAACTGTGGCACGCGATTAACGTTTCGATCGTCCGCCTTCTTGCTGGTAGTTCAGTCGAGCGATGGCAACGGCTGCCCTTTTTTCAGCATTGGGAAAGGGTTGCGCCTCAGAGGGTTAAGAGCCTACACATATAACGAAATTAATCACATCCGGATTAACAGTTAATTTTCCAAACAGAGGGGAAAAAAATCTGAGAACCTGTAATTATTTTTCCGATTTCCCACTTCAACCAGAATATCGATTAAGTTGTAGATTCCATGTTACGAGGGAGGGAAACAGGTTTGACAATGTGTATTTATCAGTAATGAATTTGGTTTTTGAAAATCCAGAATGGTGTTTTTTTTTTTTGTTGCATAAATTACATATTGTTCTTTCTTTAGAAAAAAAAATGCCTCTTTATGATTAACATTTCCTTTTTTTTTGTAAGTGTGTTTTTCTTTATAGTTTATTTTTACAAAAAAATGTCTCTTTATGATTAGTATTTATTTTTTGTTTTGTGTGTCTTTGTAATATATTTAAAAAAAAACACAGATTGCGTATCTTTCCATTTTTATTTTCCTTTTATGCATTGCAATGGCTTGAATATTAAAAAGTTATTGCTATTTTAAAAAGAAGAAAAAATTAAAATCTGCTACAAAATATAGTGTCTTACAAAGTATTCAAGAGTAGTCTTCACAATTTTAAGATTTTAAAAACGAAATAGTTATAAAGACCTTAAAAAATAATTCTAGAAAATTAATAAAGATTTCATCTCTATTTCAAAACATACTGCAGACCAACAATAAAATCTATTAAAATATCCAAAGTATTCCATTTTTTGTGGGAATTTTCAGCAATCTGAAGAGCACTTCCGAGGTTTACCACTAGTGGAACAAAAAGATAAATTAATTTAAAATAGCATTTCCATTGACTAATTGGAAACTACTTAGCATCAAAAAAAGGTTTTCTGCCTAAAAGTACGTCCCCAGTTGCTAAGGAACTGGAGACCCCGTAGCCGTAATTTCTGAGCAAGTGTTCTTTAAGGAAGATAATAATTTTTAAAGTAAAAGGATATATTCGGCGAAAATCCAATTAATTCTTATACAGTGTGTTACAGAGTATTGCTGTCAAATACTTATGGAATTTTAAAGAATAAACAAATACACGTTTTATAAGCATTGTATTGCACATTTGGAAAGAGTTCAACAACGTAGGCAATGATCGTCACCATCTTTTTATAAACTATCAATGAATTAAACTTTAATGAATGCTTTATATGATAAAGTATTTTTTGTGTAATAATATTTAGATACTTTTCCGAAAATCGTTTATATTTTCAAAATCGGTTATTTTTTATTGTTTAAGCAACAAATGTAATTTTTTTAAATATCCGTCATTTTTATGGAAAAAATGAATTTCGATCATGTCAAAATTCTTAAACAACGAAGACCATTTTTATTTAACTATGCAAAAACAAGAGTGCATTATATTCTCAAAATTTGTGAGTTTAATAAACATTCAACAATAAGCATGCAGCTTTTAACAACAAATATTTTGGGGAGGCAATTGCACAATATATATCGTTAAAGATGTTGTGAATTTTATTTAATTTTATAGATGTGCATAAAGTAAATATATTAATGTTTACTTATACCTAAAATTCTTCACATATTTTATACAAAAAAGTACACTCGAAATAATTAATTATGGCGGAGTAAGAAGGTATATAGTATACTTATATTGCATAACAATACATAGCTTATGTATGTCCTTTTCCTTTCTACTAATCCAATACTTGCTTAATAAAACTTTTTAATAGTTGCGCAAAAAGACATTTAAACAGTCAAGAAATTAGAAAGGAACACCTAAAAAAAAAAAAGCTTCAAAAAGGGCGAAATTGGAATTCAATTTTTTATACACATGTTAATGCAGATACTTGTATTTTTAAACAAAGTTTTATCACCACATTTAAAGATTTATTGGAAAAGAAAACTTTATTTTTTTGCTAGCTCTAATATGGAAATTCTTTAAATGTACTTTTCTGTCTTCAGATTTTTTTCCTAGAGAATTTCCGATTGTTAGAACTGTTTGTAGAAATAAAACTTAAGCTGTTGTTTTGCTTTAAGCTATTTAAATCAGTCACCAACATTCAGAATAATTTAAGTTTTAATTTGTGTGCATGAAATGGCTGCTATTAGGACTAATTTTCATGTTGGATTCGCACAAACAAAAAAGCCAGACTGTGGAACTTATGACTCCTGTCATGAATAAAGCAACGCGTTCTCGGCTACCCGTCGAAGTGAAATATTTTAGGCGCGGTTGTGACACCCTGGAACCACCATTTTCCGAGCTTTCACTGCTAGCCACAAAATAACTTAAAATAAATAATTTAATAATAATTAATAAAATATAAATTAAATAATATAAATATAAATTAATAAATAATCATACTAATATGAATTAAGCTACGTAGTTGTCTAACAATTATCTTTCTTGTACATTAAGGTAAAAATCTACCCCCAAAAATTCTTGTTTACTGAAAATTATTCCGAAATATTTTTGTTTGCTTCCTTTATAGGCCAATCGACTAGGGTTTCAAAATCTTTTCACTTTTGTTTCTGGGATAACAAGAAGTTAAGATATATCTAAAATGATGTGAACGGGAAGGATAGTATTTTGCATGTTATAATCATGACATTATTAAAATCATTGCACGAAATTTCTGAAAAGGTTGTTTTTCGTAAATTTTCTTTACGATGAATATCATGTATCATAACGAGTTTAAAATGTTGACTTTAATTTTTGCCAGATATCTTAATTATTACTAACTGCATTATGAAGCAGAATAGGATATTTTAGAGTTTATTTCTTAATATTCTGGCCATTTTTTAAGAGAGGATGTTCCCAACCAAATTAAATCTTTCGAATTCGAAATGTTCTCGCAGGGATTTAGAAGAAAATGCAATTCCGATATCGGTATATAATAAAAATTTAAGTTATTAATTATAAGTTCACAAAGATTGAATATATTGTAACATGCACAAATGATTGAATATAGTAATACAGGCGTCATCTGTATAAGACAATGGTTGTAAATAGGCTTCGAACCCGACACCACACTGTTGGCATAGCGACCGGAAAGTGACATTTGCTCAAACCCTCCCAGCTAGAATTTCCAACATGGAGGAACATAATCGTATGTTAAAGAGGATTGCAACAATACAAAATGGGAAGCTCACTAAACAGTATACATTGTTTGTGTATCTGTACCAGATATGAAGCACTACTTTCCTTGTGTGTTGCCACAACAATGGACAGTTCAAATAGTGCATAAGAAGTATGCCTAGTGCCGAGCAGTGGCGCGGCTGATAAGTCAGCCGCTGTTCGGCCAGCGATCGGAGCTGTGTACATCGGGGACTCCGGGTACCAGCTACCATTGAATCAGAAAATGATGTTCTGCTTGGCCATATTAAGCAGTACCGCGACGCGTAGGATCTGAGATCGAAGCAGCGCGCATTTCCCTGTACTAGCTTTCAGTGAAAGCTGTGCCTCGAACTCTATATATGAGATCGACGGTGCCGATCGAGGTTCGGTCGAAGTCAAACGCGTACATAGGCAATAAGCCTGTGTATGGCGCGCATAATACTTGCTTTCAGCAGGTCTGTCGGAGAAAGTAACCGGCAGCGATCGCAGTTCTGTCCTGTTACTGTGGCCAAGAAAATCATAACGGTGGGGTCACCCGGTCGCTGTTTCTTTTTCCACTTCTTTTTTGTAGTTTCATCATGGATTAAATTTTCATTTATTTAGTTACATTTCTATGTAATGTACACACTTCCATTGTTTGTTGAAATAAAATTGATAGTAAATTTTTTCTGAAATTTTTAAATCCGGAGAAAACCTACCGACAGACACTTAGATCGACAGTCGTTTAGTAGTCCAGAACGCTAAATCTTCGCACCTTACATTTAATCATGTTCAGTATCTTTTTTTCAAATGTCATTGGATGGATATGTCTAATGCAGAACACAGCACAATCAATAATAATCAACATTTAATTAGTTTTGCAATCGGTGCGTACTCATTAATTTGTAAATAGTTTACACTTAAATCACTACTGTATTCTTATCTGATTTCTGAAAATATATACCAGATACAGAAAAACAATTCACCATCGTACACATTTGGAAAGAGTTCAACAACGGAGGCAATGCCTGTGATCATCTTTTTATAAACTATCAATGGAATTAACTTTAATAAATGCTTTATATGTTAAAGTATTTTTTGTGAAATAATATTTAGATACTTTCCCGAAAATTGTTTATTTTTGATTGTTTACGCAACAAATGTAATTTTTTTAAATATCCGTCATTTTTATGGAAAAAATGAATTTCGATCACGTCAAAATTCTTACAAACTGGGACGACCATTTTTATTTAACTATGCAAAAACAAGAGTGCATTATATTCTCAAAATTTGTGAGTTTAATAAACATTCAACAATAAGCATGCAGCTTTTAACAACAAATATTTTGGGGAGGCAATTGCACAATATATATCTTTAAAAGATGTTTTGAATTTTATTTAATTTTATAGATGTTCATAAAGTAAATATATTAATGTTTACTTATACCTAAAATTCTTCACATATTTTATACAAAAAAGTACACTCGAAATAATTAATTATGGCGGAGTAAGAAGGCATATAGTATACTTATATTGCATAACAATACATAGCTTATGTATGTCCTTTTACTTTCTACTAATCCAATACTTGCTTAATAAAACTTTTTAATAGTTGCTCCAAAAGACATTTAAACAGTCAAGAAATTAGAAAGGAACACCTAAAAAATAAATCTTCAAAAAGGGGGAAATTGGAAATCAATCTTTTATACACATGTTAATGCAGATATTTGTGTTTTTAAACAAAGTTTTATCACCGCATTTAAAGATTTATTGGAAAAGAAAACTTTATTTATTTTTGCTAGCTCTAATATGCAAATTCTTTGAATGTCCTCTTCTGTCTTCAGATTTTTTTCCTAGAGAATTTCCGATTGTTAGAACTGATTGTAGAAATAAAACTTAAGCTGTTGTTTTGCTTTAAGCTATGTAATTCAGTCACCAACATTCAGAATAATTTAAGTTTTAATTTGTGTGCATGAAATGGATGCTATTAGGACTAATTTTCATGTTGGATTCGCACAAACAAAAAAGCCAGAGTGTGGAACTTATGACTCCTGTCATGAATAAAGCAACGCGTTCTCGGCTAGCCGTCGAAGTGAAATATTTTAGGCGCGGTTGTGACACCATGGAACCACCATTTTCCGAGCTTTCACTGCTAGCCACAAAATAAATTAAAATAAATAATTTAATAATCATTAATAAAATATAAATATAAATTAATAAATAATCATACTAATATGAATTAAGCTACGTAGTTGTCTAACAATTATCTTTCTTGTAAATTAAGGTGAAAATCTACCCCCAAAAATTCTTGTTTACTGAAAATTATTCCGAAAAATCTTTACTTTTGTTTCTGGGATAACAAGAAGTTAAGATATATCTAAAATGATGTGAACGGGAAGGATAGTATTTTGCATGTTATAATCATGACATTATGAAAGTCATTGCACGAAATTTCGGAAAAGTTTATTTTTCGTAAATTTTCTTTACGATGAATATCATGTATCATAACGAGTTTAAAATGTTGACTTTAATTTTTGCCAGATATCTTAATTATTACTAACTGCATTATGAAGCAGAATAGGATATTTTAGAGTTTATTTCTTAATATTCTAGCCATTTTTTAAGAGAGGATGTTCCCAACAAAATGAAATCTTTCGAATTCGAAATGTTCTCGCAGGGTTTTAGAAGAAAATGCAATTCCGATATCGGTATATAATAAAAATTTAAGTTATTAATTATAAGTGCACAAAGATTGAATATATTGAAACATGCACAAATGATTGAATATAGTAATACAGGCGTCATCTGTATAAGACAATGGTTGTAAATTGGCTTCGAACCCGACACCACACCGTTGGCATACCGACTGGAAAGTGACATTTGCTCAAACCCTCCCAGCTAGAATTTCCTACATGGAGGAACATAATCGTATGTTAAGGGGACAGCCTACTTTTAAGAATGGGAAAATGTAGAAATTTTAGTTCAACTTTCATAATAAAAAAAAAAAATCATGAATGCATGCAGAAACACATTTTTTTTTCAGTTAACTACTATGACATTACTCTATTGATTAAAAATATTATTGTAGTTTATTATAAAGGTGATAATTTAAAAAATATTATTTTACCACACAATATTGTAAAAACAATTCAAGGTTACTTTCCCACTGCGCGCAAGATATCTCAATTAGAATTCCTTTGATCCTCATAATTTTTTTCTAAATTAAACAAAACATTATAATTAACAATCTAAACTAAAATGGTTTAATTATTTTCATAATTTAAATTTAAAAAAAATATTTAATCTAAAAGTTTAAATTATCATAAAAATTTTGATAGTTTTACAATCATAACTTTTTTTCTATGAAACACAACCATTTCATTTTAGTTCATTTTGTTCATTATATTAAAATAAATGCCTGAGAAAAATTTCAAGTTGATATCTTAAATAGTTTTTAAAATATCATGCGCGCAAACTTGAAAAACAGTGTTTTGAGAAAACGCCAATTAAAGTTCAAATTGTAGTTTTGGAACATAAATTTAATTTTTAAAAATTAAAAACATTTTCTATTGAAACATTTACTATTTAAAAATAATTTTACTGAGTATTTAAAATGATTAACCCAAAATATGTTTTAATATGGCTTAAGAAACAACAATCTAAAGAAAAGCTCGACAATTGTAAATATGAAAAAATATGTACATACCTTAACAAAAGATACATTTTTAGGATATAAAGGCACGAATATTGGTAAAGTACATTATTTGAAGTTATTTTAATAATTATATCCATGTATATATTTTTTTTACTATGCAACATAAAAATTTGATTTTATTTCACTTTATGAACTTTTCGATTTAAAATTTTCCGCTTTCATGCACATTGCCTTCGTTTTCTTTTATTGCCTCAAACTGAGAACTGTTGAGCATTTTTCTGGCTCTTCGAGTTTCTAAATTAAATTCTGTACATTTCTTTTCTGACTCTTTTATGCTTTTAGTGTCAACATTAGTTGCAGCTTCTACAGCATGCTGCCCAACTTGCGTTTACATTTTCCTTTTTATCTCAATAAATAACTGTCATACAGAAAAATGGTTGGTATCAATCTTTTTAGAATAAAGTAAACTATTTAGTGAGATAAAAATCTCAAAATCAATTTTTGGGGCATTTTAAAAGTAGGCTGTCCCCTTAAAGAGGGTTGCAACAATACAAAATGGGAAGCCCACTGAACAGTATACAGTGTCCGTGTATCCGTACCAGAAATAAAAGCTACTTTCCTTCTTTGTTGCCACAAGAATGGGCAGTTTAAACAGTGCATAAGACGTATGCCTAGCGCCGAGCAGTGGCGCAGCCGATAAGTCAGCCGCTGTTCGGCCAGCGATCGGTGCTGGTATCCCCCCGGGTACCAGCTACCATTGTCTCAGAAAATGATGCTCTGCTTGGCCATATTAAGCAGTATCTCGACGCGTAGGATCTGAGATCGAAGCAGCGCGCATTTCCTTGTACTAGCTTTCAGTGAAAGCTGTGCCTCGAACTCTATATGTGAGATCGACGGTGCCGATCGAGGTTCGGTCGAAGTCAAACGCGTGCATAGACAAGAAGCCTGTGTACGGCGCGCATAATACTTGCTTTCAGCAGGTCTGTCGGAGAAGGTAACCGGCAGCGATCGCAGTTCTGTCCTGTTACTGTGGCCAAGAAAATCATAACAGTGGATTCACCCGGTCGCTGTTTTTTCCCCCTTCTTTTTTGCACTTTCATCGTGGATTAAATTTTCATTTATTTAGTTACATTATTTCAATGTAATGTACACACTTCCCTTGTTTGTTGATATAATACTGATAGCAAATTGTTTTCTGAAATTTTTAAATCCGGAGAAAACCTACCGACCGACACTTAGATCGACAGTCGTTTAGTAGTCCAGAACGCTAAATCTTCGCACCTTACATTTAATCATGTTCAGTATTTTATTTTCAAATGTCATTGGATGGCTATGTCTAATGCAGAACACAGCACAATTAATAATAATCAACATTTAATTAGTTGTGTAATTGGTGCGTACTCATTAATTTGTAAATAGTCTACGCTTAAATCAGCTATTGCATTCTTATCTTATTTCTGAAAATATCTACCAGATACAGATTAACAATTCACAAACGTTTTTAAGTTTTAAATGAAAAAATAACCTTTTTGTTCATATTTTTGACTTACGTATCATTGAGAAATACTTTATAGAAATTATCTTATTTTAAATGAATGGAAAATTTTAATTTTCTAGCTTTCCTGTTAACTCTCGAGTTCCGTTTTAATTGCTGAGCTCGTATTAAATTACATTTAATTTAGTATTCAATGCAACTTTCCTCATTCTCTTGCACGCTTTCGAGCCCTTTACAAGAAAACGTCTTTAAGTGAAACAACATTTTATTAATTTACAGCATAAATTAAGCTGTTTTATCAAGAGCGGAAATATAATCAGCATGTTTTATTATTTTCCTAGATGGCTACAGTGCTCTAATTACCTGTTTTTAAAGAACTTTTGATTTGTCATGTGAATTTAAAATCTAATGATACTTTCGTGTCAGCAGGATTCATGGAGTTACGCTCCAAGGCATACAGCTTTTGCCAATTCACAACATAATTATGCAACGAAATGGTTGAATAGTATTTCTTTTGCGAATTAATTAATTGAATAGCACGCATATTTTTTGAATAAATCACTTTTATAATCAAGCACAAGCACTAGTATCACGCTCTAAGTAAATGCTATGTAAAACTTTCTATATCTGTGTGGTTCCCTTTGAAGCATTTTACTTTGTAGTGAAAAAGAATGTCTCTTATAAAATTATAATAAATCTTTAAAAAAATATTAAACTGCGTGTATCTTAAAATGCATATATTTATGTTTCTTCAGCACTAAGGTTTTCGAAATGAGTTAGTTTGTCAATTGAGAGAAATATTTGGTTAACTTTCGATATTTTAAAGAATGATAATATCTTATAAATAAAAATGAAATTCTGTTTGTTTGTTTGTTTGTTTGTTTGTGGATTTGATTTGTATACAAATCCACAAAAATGGACCTATCAGCCTCAAATTTTGCACAGATATGTAAAATAATATAGAATAAATCATAGTCCACTTTAAAACTTTGGAAATCCACCCGTTCCTGGACTTTAAGAGATTTTTTATGTTCTCCACGCAAAAAGCTTTCCGTAATTGTAACCCCTGTAGTGAAAAAAGTGTGAAATAAGCATCGTGGTTGCCATGTGTGGCGATTTTGCCGAATAAAATGTTTTAAATTCTCAAAGTAAAAATAAAAGAATAATAATGATTCTTTTTTCTTAGTTTATATTTGTAAGATTATTATTTTTTATTATAATATCGTGTGCATGGGAAATCAGAGCAGGAATGAAATGTTTTATACGCAAAACAATAAGAATTGAAGATTTCCGAGGCTAATATGTAAAATTTTTTAGTTTGGCGAAAAAATAAAATGGCTCAAATGCCGATTTTGAGAAAGTGAGTTCTAGCGGTTTGCACAGTTTTCGGTTTGGGAGAGCTTAAGGAAATAGATTTTTGAAAACAAGTGCAAAGGTTTTATTAGAATACAGAGTTAAATTTGAATGATTCGTGGAGAAATAATGCAGTTATTAAGAGATTTCAAGCGATCTATCTTCAGAATTCTCGCCAATTGAGTGCATTGATTTAAGTTGGGGGATTTCCGCCAAATTTCAGAAAATTGAAATCTTCACTTTTAGTACATCGGTGTAACGATGAATAAAACGCGTTATAGTTGATAATTTAAAAAAATTCGGCTGTATTAAAGGATTCCACTTTTCAAATAAATGCGTGCTTTACTTTTTGGCGGTCGAACCATTTCCGATATTGATTGCTGCTAAGTCAATGTTTCGAATTATTCCCCGAAAAAACTCTTGCAAAATGGCATATGTTGGCACTTTGGCGAGGCTTAGATTTGAAACTGGATTTTATTTGAGACTGGTATATATAATGACTCTGGTTATAAATAAAATTGAATGTTGGTACGTATGTATGAGGTTGAAAAACTCTAGCACCGTTTGATCGATCACCATGAAATTTGGTTCACCTAAGTCTTTTATCATGGAGAAGGTTTTTATGCCATCCGTTTTCGTCTAACTTGCCACTTGGTGCCGCAGCACAACGTCGAATTCTATTCCATTTAGCCGTTTGCTATGCGGATATCGTCCAACCGATTTCGATGAAATTTGGTACACGCGAATATTAGAACACGGAGAATATTTTTCACTATCCATTTTGCTGTAACTTTCCGCTAAGTGGCTTTGCAATACGTCAACTTCTATACCGTTCGACCGATCGGCATAAAATTTTTTATACTTACACATTTGAGCACGAAGAATATATTGTAACTGCGTTCCTTTTGATGTTACTCACCACTAGATGACACTGCAATGCATTATTATTTTAACTGGCCACTAGATGACGCTGCAGCAGGCCAAATTCTTGACCATTCAAACGGTCGCTATGAAAATCAGTATACATAGCTATTTGAACAATGAGAATATTTTGGCGTTATCCATTTTGCTATAACTCTCCACTTGACGGCGCTGTAGCAAATCATTAGTTTAATTAACCACTAGATGGCCCTGCAGTGTATCACTTCTTGACTGTGCAAATGATCGCTATGAAAATAGGTATGCATAGATATTTGAAAACGGGGAAGAGTTTGGCGCTATCCATTTTCCTATAACTTGCCACTAGATGTCGCGTCAACACATGAACTTCAGGACTGTCCAGCCGATCGTCATGAAAATTCGTATACATCGATATCTGAATGCGAAGAATATTTTCGCCGTATCCGTTATTACAAGTAATCACCACAAATCGTAATATCAAAAAGTCCATTCATTCCCGTGCGAAGAACGGGTACTTCAGCTAGTACTTAATAAATTTGCGACAGATTACATGTAAATTTACTCGCTTTTATTCTTTTTTTAATGGAAATGAAATTTCCAAAAAGCTTCGTACCTAAAAATATTTCTTTCTCACAGATTTGTTAATTTATTGTGAATTTATTGATAATTTAATATAACCTTTTGAAATTCAGTGTATAACAAATTATAAATTAGTTTGCCTTTACCTATATAACGACTATAATTTTAATTATGATAATGCAAACCCATTGAAAATAAAATTATTTTGATAGAGAGTGAGTTCGTGTTTTCTTATGTCAATATTTGGCTTAGCGGAATATTATGAAACTAATAATATCAATGTTAAATATTCATATCCATGGAGTTTGGGGTCAAAACAAGTTTTCATTAAACCAACGGTGGGAAAAAAGAAAGATTAATCGTATTAAACGCATCGATTATAAAACACTTCCCAGCACAGCAATTCATTTTGTGTCAAATTTGGCAATGGCAAAATATTGTCGTTAAATTCCGAGAGGTTTTCTTTATTATTACAATTTTGTGTTACTCTGTCAAATAATTGTAAATATATTTTATTATTATCTCTACTTATTATAAAAGAAGATGTCTGTGTGCGGGTCTGTGTGTGGATCTGTGTGTGGGTCTGTGGGTCTGTGTGTCGGCGGCGTTACGGACAAACGGCTACACCTAGGAACACCAAATTTGGTACTCGGGAAGATCTAAACATGAAGTTGTGCACCTCGAAGCGATTTTTTCAAAATTCGACCTAGAATTTTTTTTATTTTATGTTTTATGCGATTTTTGGCATTTTTTCTCACCTAATTCGTAATAACGGCGGAAATTACGCTCGCAGCAAAACGGCATTTGTATCATCGGATAGAGGAGAAATTTTTCTTTTAAAAACAGTTTGTTCTGAATACGTAACATAATTTACCGATTTTTAGGAATTTTTTTACTAAGCATCGACTTCGGCGAATTTTTCGTAAAATAATTTTAAAATTGTCGCCATCTTGAATTCTATCCGTCATAACTTTTTGATATTTTGACAAATCGTGAAACATTCTTTTCTCCCTCTTTTAAAATAAAAACGAAAAAATTATGTAAATTAGATGATTTTTTACGAATTTTAATGCAGCCTAATGTTTAGAATTTAATAGCATCAACACGATATTACGCCATTCATTACATTGCGATCGCGGCACGAGAACTTATGTTCGGTTGTTGCCACAGAAAGGATTACAAAAAAGGGTTTTTTCAACCAATCGAGCTTTGAAATGGGATATCAGAATTTCAATTCGCAAGTGAGGATCTATGACGTCAAATGCTTTAAGATACGTAAAAATTACGCCATAATTTTAACTCATTTATTCCAGCTCTATTTTCAACACAGGGAGACGATATTTTGATTAAAATTTACTGTAGAAATAAACTAATAAATTCACGATTATTATTATTAGAAGTGGTATTTTAATCCGGTGCTTATTTAAAAATTGAAATGTCTTCACGGTGCTGAAAATGTTCATTTTAAAAGTTACAAAGTTCGTTTCAAAGCGCGATATATTAAAATTTTTCTATTTACTATTTTTATTTTTGGCATTTAATTATGGCGCAGGCGTTGCCTAGCGTATGCATGCAGGTTGCGAGTATAGTTTTATTTTAACGTTGTATTACGTTCCTCCATAAAGGAGAGCTTACGGGATTACATTAATTGATCATGGCACGTGATAATTTAATTGCGTTGCCACAAAAAGGATTAGAAAAAAATGTTCTTTTTCCAACCAATCGATTTTTTAAATGGGATATCGGAATTTCAATGCGCAAGTGAGGATCTATGACGTCAAATGCTTTAAAATACGTAAAAATTACGCCACAAATTTAACTCATTTATCCCTGCTCTTTTTTTTAACACAAGGAGGCGATATTTTGATTAAAACTTACTTTAGAAATAAACTGAGAAATTCATGATGCCAACCGGGGTATCTTTTACGGTAGTTAAACAGTGACGTCATAAATTTTTAAAAATGCGTGAAATTTGTAAACTCTGCAACTCTAACGTCCTGTCACAGTTATAGCGATTCTAAATAGCTCCTCGAGATGGCACAGTTTGATGTTTTCAGTAGACAGAACTATGGAGGATTTATAAGATATCTTTATATTGGATACATGGATATTTAAGTTGGCACCGCTTGAATATTTTTCACCACGGTGAGATTAAATGTTTTGCGGTGCTAAATACGCCAATCCTACAAAACTATGCATAAATTAAATTTGTATGGAGAGCTTCCTTAATAGCAACTATTATGGGAAATGAATAATGTTTATGGTAATGCGTAAATTGCTAAAGAATCGCCATAGAATATAAAGGTCCCATTTGTGCCAAATAATGTAAGCTGTTTCGTTAAATTGAGCATTAAAGAGGGAGAAGCGAAGATAGATAGTATTAATATGCGTAATAGGTAGTATTGGTAGATTTGTAAGGATGATATGAATAAATCCCAATATACAACGTTAATAAATATTTCATGAAATTAAAAGTGTTCTGTTTATCCTTTTTCAAGGGTTGTTTTACAACCAACTGAACGATAAGTAATTCTAATTTGCGTTGATATATACCGCAGTAATTTCGACAGAGGAGATTACTTGAACTTTTTAAAAATGAAATTCGCAGCTATTTTAAAATAAATAGTTGTTCATTTCATGTAGTGTCTGAGGTATTTAATGCTACAACTTGAACCTCAAAACAGTATGATATAGAAATAACACATTTTGAAAGTCAGGAGTTCTCTGCAAACCGCTAAGCTTTTCACTTTTCTGATCGCGAATGACACTGATGTAGTTTTTTGAGTCATGATATTGCAATGATGCCAAGTTAGTACTCATGACGCAAACTTTACATTATAAGTCAAATAATTTCGCTTTTATTTTAGATTTCACATCACTGGAATTAAGTGGAACTACACATGTAACGAACATTTTCGTTTCCTACCGTGCGAAGAACGGGCACGCAGCTAGTGTATTAAATAAAGAGCAAATTGTTATAAACATCCATACGCCTATTCTAGCGTGTTCAAATGGATGAATATCTGTAAGCTGCCGCATAGAAGCGGATGTGTTTTGAGTGCTCCTGTAGATGTACAGATGCTACAAACATTGTTTTTGATGGAGAACATTGGTAGTCAACCTTCAGTAACATATATCAACTGTGTTTTGTTTGAAATATACGGATATCTGTAGAACACGCTTTTAAGATTGACTTCCCGCAGAACGTAATGCATTGAAATATTTT
>JAWZYV010002945.1:0-13135 GCA_038373885.1 Cheiracanthium punctorium | reverse complement strand
GCTTACGCGCATCCTCATGCGCATAGCATTGGCAGTGCTTGGCATGCTTGTTTTGCGCCGCAGGGCGGCTGCCGTACCTGAGCCGATAGAAGCATAAAATCGGAAAAAGATTTAGTTTTCAAATGCAATCAACAGATGGTGGCATCATCGATAGGCATTTTGGCGATAGTCATAGTAAATAATTTTTAATTTTTAGCTAATTATATTTCTGTCAAGGACTGAACTGTCACATCGTTCGCATGCAGTTTAAAATGTAGAATTTATTTACATTATTTAATTATTTATTTAATTATCAAACTGATGTTACATCGTTAGTAGCTAAAGATATAAACAAAAGAAAATTATTATTATTATTTATGCATATGGATTAATTATCATTTTTATTTATTCAAATAATAGTGTATGCTTCGTGAAATTTCTGCTTAAATAAATAAATCCCACTTAAAGAAGCTTAAAATGTTGAAACGCGATGTTGTTTTTCGTTGCCGTCACAAGATGACGCAATCAGTGATAAGCATAGGTTGGGCAGTTGTGTATGGAATCCTGCAAAATATTAAAATGATACAGAAATCTCCGCTAGATAGCAGCACTTGACTATTTTCCCTAGGGATCGGCCGATACCACATTTTCACCGATAACCGATACCGATACTTTACCTATAAATTCATTTTTAGAAATAGCAGATACCGATACTTTACAGTTATTATATCGGCCGATACCGACACTTTACATGATTTAAGGCCATTTAAATCTACATCTGTGGGCAGAGGCGCCGACTTTACAAAATTTCTGTGGGTGCCCTAAAAGTACGTGGAAGGGAGGGGGGGGGGTTGATCAGGACAAGGGGTGTATGCGAGACGGGACGAGACAGAAATTTGTAGTTTCTTTGCGAGACGAGACAGGTCCATTTTTACTTCCTTGTACGTAGTATAAGGAAGTAATGTGATCCCGAAAAATTTTGGGGGCCAAATTTCGACAAAAAAACCGAGTTTGACTACCTCTAAATTTAATTTTAAAATTTTTTTCGATGCATCCTATCGTAGGCTAGCATGCACGATCATATTAACGCGTCTGCAACTCATTTTGACCAGCGGCGAGTCTGCTGTGGCCAGTTTTTCCATGCCGTCTGTACGTACGTACGTACGTATGTATGTAACTCGCATATCTCAAAAACTATGGGTCGTAGAATGTTGAGATTTGATATTTAGGATTGTTCTATGATCTAGTTGTGCACCTCCCCTTTTGGTGGCAATCGAATGGATAGTTTATGTACAGGACCGCCCAAAAGATTCGAAATACATTACGCTCTATGGGCCGAAATTCATTAAACTCGCCTAACTCAAAAGCTATTAGGCGTAGAATGTCGAAACTTCATATTTTGGATAGTTGTAACATCTAGTTGTGCACCTCTCCTTTTGGTTCCATTCGACTGGATAGTTTATCTACAGGACTGCCCAAAACATTCGAAATACATTACGCTCAATGGGCCGAAACTCATTAAACTCGCATATCTCAAAAACTATTAGGCGTAGAATGTTGAAACTTTATATTTAGGATTGCTGTAACATCTAGTTGTGCACCTCCCCTTTCGATTCCATTCGACTGGATAGTTTATCTACAGAACCGCCCAAAAGATTCGAAATACATTACGCTCTATGGGCCGAAATTCATCAAAGCGTTTTTTAGAGGTATTGGGCTATTTGAAACGACTCAGAAGTGATGTATGCTGTAAAGAGTTAGAAAATGAATATTTCTCCATTAAAAAAAGTGTCTTTATCATTTGTAGTTCTGCTACAGGAACACTCAAAAGATTTCCAATACATTACGGTCAATAGCAATTTTAGGGGCATTCATCCATTTCAAGCACAATACCGTCCTACCACATAAGTTAGGTAATGGTCCGACACGGTCACGTGCCTCCCTCAAGAACTATGCCAAAAGTCGCCAAGCTTGGCGACTTTTGGTGTACGTGTGTGCATATTTAACTCTCAAATCTCAAAAACTATTATGAAATTTCATATATAAGAATGTTGTAACATCTAGTTGTGTATCTCGATTTTTGGTTCCAATCTACTGGAGAGTTTATATACAGGACCACCGAAAAGAATTTTAGTACTTTAATGTCTATGGACATCTTCAATATAATACAACTGTAGACAGTCATTGTTTGGTACATGCCCAAAAACTCGCCGTCTGTCCTCGACCTTGGCGAGTTTTGGCGAAATATCGCCAAATTTGGCGATAGTCAGTCATTTGGTCCATGCCCAAAGTATCGCCATTTGTCATCGTTCTTGGCGAGGTTTTGGCGAAATATCGCCAAATTTGGCGATAATCTGTCATTGTTTGGTTCATGCTTAAAATCTCGCCAAATTTCGTCGACATTGACGAGTTTCGCCGAAATATCGCCAAATTTGGCGCCAAAAATTATTTCATATTTTGTATAACACTAAAACTTTAACCCGTAGATTTTTGAACTTTTGTATTTAGAAATATTGTAATATCTAACTGTTTTCCATATCTTTTTTGACAGCAATCGACTGAGAATTTATTTACAGGGTGAGCCAAATGACTTTAAATACATTGAGGTGTATGGATGCATTCAATTCATTGAAAGTCTGTGGTCAATGACTACTTTGGCTATCCCCAAAATCTCGCAGACTATCTCAAGTTTGTCGGCGTTTTGGTGAAATATCGCCAAATAAAGTGTCAGAAGGAAATATTTCAAATTGAACTCAGCTTGGCGATATCGAAATATTTGTCTAGAAATCGCTAAACCTTACTATTATTGATATTTTATCTCTTTCAAACAAATAAGTTTAGAGGAAGTGCGTCGAAAATATTTTTGATCTAATGGACGTGCAAGGAAGTCATGTGTTGGACACATCAGATTTTTCATTATGACATAAGGATTTTGCGTGACGAGACAGCTCGATTTTTCACTTTCATCCCTATTCAGGATAACACCCAATTCCTTTTCCTGATATGTCTGCTGGAGTGGCATAGAAAGGAGGAAGGCGGAAGGTATGACCCATCCCCGTTGGCAAGCTAAAAACGATAGAGGTGGCAGAAGCAACCCCCCTTTTTTTCCTATGATTATTTGCTTGAAAACTTGCTGAGTACCGGATCCAAGGAAGGGGTGATGAGGGGGCGTACCTTGAGAGCATTAAACCTAAAATTTAGTTTAGTTACTAGGGATTTTAACCCATTTTTGAACCCATGCTAAACATGATCGCTCTGAGCATTGGAAAGACGACACGAAGAAACTCCGTTCTTTTTATCAGTGTTGCTTCCCTGAGCATAGAATTAGAATCTCCACAGTTGCGTCTTAGCAACGATGATGGCAAAACAGTTAAAATCAAGATTCTTTTTAAAGTAACGAAGTATTTCGGATGAAATTCCTCTCTATTAGAAAAATATGCTTATGCTACAGCAATCTTAAATTTGCCTGTGTTACGCAAATTTTCTGTCAAAATTCGAGGATTCCTAGACTCGTATACCCCTTTTGTCCTTGCAATAATCAGACCTGAAAGACGTGTGTTATACAAATTTCACTTTTAACTTTTTCACTAAAGTTTTTCTTTCAGCGAAGATTTTGGATTAGTTTAACTAATCATTAAATTTCAAAGCAAAAGAAAGTAATTATATTACAAGGTTTATTGAAAAATAAACAAATAAATAACATGCAACAATAATACCGCAATCAGCCAAATTTTTGTCGTGTATTTAGAAATTTCGTGAAAAAAGTGATTTTGTTTTCAAATGTAGCAATTTAGGATCAATTTATTCTTGTTTAATATATCTCATCCCTGTCTGAAATCATCAGAGGTTTCAAAAAACGCTATTCATAGTAATGTTTTTAAACTCTTTCATTTCCCGTTTTTTTAGCAACACTAAACAGCACTAGTTAAGCCTTGCTTATTTTCTTTGTTATTTTTTTTAAACCAGTTTTAAAAATTACAAAAATTATATCTTTAAAATAAAACTAGATAGATTCCTTAGAATAAATTAGTGCAAGCAATGCTTTCTACACTCATGTCCATAAATTAAGGATAATTCAGAATCACACAGAAATTGATCTCTAAAATAAAAATTTCACCTGTGGAATGATCACACACATCTTGAAGAAGAATATGCAAATTACAGGAAACCACCAGATGGCGTGGATGGTACGTCACAATGACGAGAGTGTAAGAGAGGGGTATATAAGGAATGGTGGCAAAGAAGTAAAATTGTTCACAAGCGCTGTGAAAGCCTTTCAGTGCAAAAACCACATAGTTATGGCACAAAGGAGGCATTTGGATGATGTTTTACGTGGCAGAATTATCGGACGACTGGAATGTGGACGTACCGAGCTGGAAGTATCCGAGGAACTTGGAATCGCCCAGAGTGTCATCTCCAGGCTTTGGCAACGATTCCAAGATGATGGTAATGTGAGTAGACGTTACAGCACAGGTCGCCCCCGAGTTACAACGCCGAATGAGGACCGCTATTTGGCAGTTACTGTCCGGAGTACAGCATCTAGGGATGGACGCGAGACGATATTTTGCGAGACGAGACAGAGATTTATAGCTTTTTTGCGAGACGAGACAGACATTTTTAACATTACGATATAGGGATTTTTGCGAGACGAGACAAGCTTTTAGGCTGTTTTGCGAGACGCGAGACGCCAATTTTTCGTCTCGCGTCCATCCCTAACAGCATCAGAACTGTCTCGTCAGCTCTCTTCAGCTACCGGTACGACAGTTTCAAGGCAGACCGTGTACAAACGCTTAGGGCACATTGGTCTATATGCTCGCAGGCCTGTCAGATACCGCAACTCACTGTCGCCTGCGATTAACCTGTAGTAGAGAGCATGCATTGTGGACACCGCAACAGTGGTCTTGTGTGATGTTTTCCGACGAGTCCAGGTTTAGTTTGGAGTTTCATTCTCGCCGGACATTCATCTGGAGAGCGCGTACCCGTTACCACCAAGAGAACACCATTGAAAGACACCGTTACGGTGGTGCAGGATGGCTCGTTTGGGGAGGAATTATTCTTGGTTCCAGAACTGACCTGCATGTTCAGAGTGTAACGATGACAGGCCACATCTATCGGGATGTCATTCTGGAACAACATGTACGTTTGTTTCGGGGCGCCATGGGTGCTGAATTTGTGTTTATGGATGACAACGCCCGTCCTCACCGTGCAAACATTGTAGACGAATGCCTTCAATCGGAGGATATCACCCGTATGCATTGGCCAGCATACTCACCGGACTTGAATCCAATAGAGCATGTGTGGGATATGCTTGGCCGACGAATTGCAGCCCGTCAACCCCCTCCCACCTGTCTACCGGAACTTCGGAGTGCATTGCTTGATGAGTGGTGTAATATTCCCCAAGATCAGATTGATCGTTTGATACTCAGCATGCCTAGGCGTTGTCAGGCCTGTATTGCATCGTCCGGGCGACATACTCCGTATTAACCATCCTACTAACCATGTTATACTGTTTTTTGTAAATAGGTTCTTTTTTAAAATTTGGTCAAGGGAGTAAAACTTGTAATTTTTATTAATTATGTCAAACATATAGCATCTTTTTTGCTCTTTACTTTTTGTTTAATAAATAGACTTTACAAATAAGTCAAATTTGTTTTGCTTCTTTCTCTTTCTTTGCCTGAACTTCATTATCCTTAATTTATGGACATGAGTGTATGTTGAAATGTATGTAAGACCATATAGAAAAAGATTGGTAAAACCATTAAAAGTATTTAAATACAAACAGAAATGAAAAAGCGTTTTTTTTTTTTTTTTTTCTCTTAGAGTTAATAATTATTCAAAAAATATTTTGAATTGTTGTTCATATTTGCAGCTACGATTTCGTAACTGATAAATCAAGCTAAAATAAAAACTAAACATTTCAAGAGAAATTTTATGGATTATTTATCATATTTTATTTTAATGATAACCTCAAAACATGATTTTAAGCATCCTGAAGTAGAGATATTTTACCCTCTACCCTTAAGAGGTCAAATTTGCAAAGTTACAAGCGACATATATTTCAGTCATAGGTTTTCATGCGCCCGTGATTTCAGTATAATTTTAGAAACAGCACTCGGCTGCATGAAAGCAAATAGTGCTATAAACTTAATTCCACTTTGTCAAGTAAGAACAGAAATTGAACAAAATATTCGCCTAAAATAAAACGGGAGCTATCGCGAAATACTAGTGTGGACCACAATCTGTTCCAGCCTTTTCAATAAATAACTGAACACTAAAAGCATTTTAAAATAAGAAAAGTAAATTGAGACTTTAGAAGAAAGTGACACAAACCTTTATACCTTATAAGCCAGGGGCGTGAGGCGAGAGGGGGGCGTGAGGCCAGAGGGGGGCGTGAGGCCAGAATGGGCCAGAGGGGGGCTGCAGCCCCCCGAAATAAAATCCTGGCTACGCTACTGTTATAAGCTCCAGTCTCATCCAATTAACGCCAAAGCGCCGACACGCACGACATGAATGCGCATATTTTTTTGTTCCAGGGACATACAAAATGTACGATGTAAGAGGTGCTTGTAAACAGACCTTGATGTTCTCTATTTCCAATAAAAACAATTAAACCTCCTCGTTTCGGAATTCTGCTGCAGTTTCATCAGAACAATCCGAAAACATTTTCAGAAAGGGAGCGAGTCTTTCACCTCCAGTGTTTCTTTTCCCGTGTAAATTTTCTTTTTACTTTCCGAACATGTACCATGTAAGGAAAGTATTGTAATCATGAAAAAATTCGACTTCGAGATTTTAGTGTTTTTACACGTTTTGAGGGCTTCTGAATACATTTATGCTATTTTTACGAGATGTATGTATGTATGTGTGTATGTGTGTGTGTGTGTGTGTGTGTGTGTGTATGTGTGTTTGTGTGTATGTGAGTGAACACGATAGCTCCTGAACGGAGCATTCGATTGAGCTCAAATTGGATATATATGTCATAAACCACCGTCGCAAGACCGGTATTGATTTGGGTGTGTATAGGACTTATAGTTTTTCTACAGGGCTACGACAAAGATTTCTTTTACATTATGGCCTATGGGGGGGAATTTCTTGAAAGTGCGCTAGCGTTTAAACGGTAAATTCGATTGAGCTCAAATTGGGTATACATGTTATAAACCACCGTTGCAAGACCGGTGTTGATTTTGGTGTGTATAGGACTTATAGTTTTTCTACAGGGCTACGACAAAGATTTCTTTTACATTATGGCCTATGGGGGGAATTTCTTGAAAGTGCGCTAGCGTTTAAACGATACATTCGATTGAGCTCAAATTCGGTATACATGTTATAAACCACCATCTTAAGATCGGTATTGATTTTGGTGTGTATAGCAGGGGCGTAGCCAGAAATTTTTCATGGGGGGGTTATGACTACTGCAACTCATATATATGTATATGTGTGTGTGATAATGTAGTGAAGAATATACATTTTGTATGGTAAAAAATTCCTCATGGGGGGGGTTATGACCCCCTAACCCCCCCCTTGGCTACGCCTCTGTAATAGGACTTATAGTTCTCCTACAGGGCTACGACAACACTTTCTTTTATGTTATGGCATAATGGCATATGGGGAGAAATTCTTGAAAGTGCGCAAGTGTTTAAACGGTGCATTCGATTGAGTTTCAATTTGGTATACGTTTGAATTATTCATCGATTAAAATTTATTTAAGTGCTTGGTAATGATCTTAATCGTAAGTGTTCGGAAAGTCGAGTGGAGTCACTCCAGATTTTTATTGTAGCCAGCGACTTTTTCTCAAATTCTCCGTTTGCCGGTATTCTTGGGGCACTTAGGACTTCGAGTCCGGACGATAATCTTGTATATTCCTGCGGTGGGTGGTCGCATATCACATTGTAGAAAAGCTTTGAATTCTAGAAAGACATTGTTTTCATGAGCTCCCAGGTAGGTAAGCAAGTGGAGGATTGAGCCTTGAACCCACCTAATCGTCGATATAGTAAGCATTTTTACAGCATACTGAACTTCTGTGTATTATTTTCGTACTAAAATGTTGAAAGATGACCCCCCTCGCCTCCTAAATTAGTACTCATATGGGTACCCATGATTTTTTGATTTTTTTTTTTTTAGTAGACATAAATATTACTTGTTTGGATTCATTTGTTATTTGCACATGCACTTTGTAAAATAATTTTAGAGTATGTGCTTAGGTACATATTCGAATTTTAGTAATTACTCGAGTTTCGAATCACATAAGGGTGTATGTCGAAGAAACAAAATCTGTCTCACGGTCTTGGTACACAAATTAAAATAAAGTAATCACACCAAGGATTCAAAATAATTTAGGATATTCTTTATAAGCGGCACTACATACTGAAATAAATTCAAAAAAGGTATCTTTTATGAAATTTTCAGAAAAAATTCTTAAGCATGGCAAACATAGCAAAATTTTCCTAAGAGTGACACTTACGGCAAAATTTTCGATTTTAAGAATTTTTTCTAAAAGTTTCGTAAATGACACAGGTTTATCGTTTATTTCAGTGTATAGTGCAACTTGTAAACAGACATCCGAAAAATTTTGAAGTGCTTGACATAATTAGTTTTTTTCTATTTGTGCACAAAAAATCTCATTTTTTTTTGGGGGGGGGGGGTCGATCTACAGCGATAAGTCGAAAGCAATTGTCATTACCTTTAAATAGGGTTTAATTTCTATCCAAAAAACTACAGGAGCCTTGATTTGTTGTATAGTAACTTACAACATTAATTACTTAATTAACGGTGCAATTTATTAAGTGCATTTTTGCTTACCTCTGCAATAGTATGCAATGTAATAAAATTAATATCAAGAAAAAATTATGAAAGTTATTAAAATTTTAAATTTAATGTACACGCTTAAACCCAAAGAGCGAAAAAAACGATACACTGCGGAGCGATCTGTTTCCTTGGAAACCGACCGGTTTTTTCGCGAAAGGGCTCTTTACGTAGTCCTTTTTCTGAGAATCATCTTCTCGCTTCCTATCTTTTCCGAGAATTTTCCCCTCCCCGCTCATTGTTATATTCCGCTCCGCTCTTGTGATCGAAAAACGCTCCTAAAGGAGAAGCTCACTTTTGAAAACTGGCTCACTTTTCGCTTCGACTGATCGAATTTCGATCGTTTGGTTTAAGCGTGTAAACATTCACTCAGAAAAAAAAGTAGTGGAGCTGAGCTCCCGTTAGCTCCCATGCATTTAGCCCTGTGTTTAAATATATGAAAGTTTTCAGCACCCATGAAAACTTTTCTGTGGGTGCTTGAGATTGGATATACTACATAAAAGAAACAACCGTCACTCAGTAAAATTTTATTTTTGAATTATGTAGTTGCAAAGCACATATCATCATCAGTGGCGTTACTATACCCTTGAGGCTCGTAGTAGATTCATTGGATTGGGGGTACTTCCTTAATATAAAGAAGCTGAACGAACACATTGTAGTTCCCTTTATCGGGATTTCTATTCGGAAAGGGTTCCTTTCGGGGAACGTGGCTTTTGCCCGTTCTGCATCCCTATTGTTACGAATTTTCGGGGCAACTCGCTGCTCTGGGGCTTAAAATGGTTTAAAATTCGTATTCTACGCTTCAAATAGATAAATTTTGCGTTTTGTTGCATCAAAATCGGCCAATTAGAACCGGAGATACGGAGGTTTCGGTTTCCCATTCAAATATATGGGATTTCTAGAAAACTCGAGAAATATTAGTCCTAGAGCTTAGATCTCTTCACTTTTGAGGACTTATTTTTGGCGCCAAATTTGGCGATATTTCGCCAAAAGTCGCCAAGCTTGGCGACTTTTTGGTCATTTGGCGCGATTTTCCCAATGGGGCCTGGAAGTTGTTTTTCCTGCATTAAAAACGCATAATAACCTAACATTTCTCTTCTATGACGTAATCAAAATCCACGCTTTATGTAGAACCCTCGAGAAATTGACTTTTCTGGAAACCTCTTGTACCTCCTGCGTCGGCTATTTATAGAAGCGTGCATCGCCCCGAAGAGTCAGTTGCGAGTTGAACATTCAATGTGTGAAGAGCTCTGAGTACGCTTGATAGTGCTATAGAAGCTGTGTTTTAGTTTGCTTTGTGAAGCTGTTTTTAAAGTGCTGTGTGTAAATTCTTCATTGCTGTGTCTTAAGGGATAGTGTACTATATCCCTTGAATATTTCCACGGAATTTTAGCCTGTAAAAGTGACTTATTTTGTGTGAGAAATACAGCATTTGTGAGAGCTTCTGATCCAAGCGGATTGTTAAAAGCACGTTACTGCTAGATTGTGCTTGTGAATTGTGTGCAGCTGATTGTTCTACGAAGTTCTAGAAGAAATAAAGTTTGTGTTCCATCCTAACAAGTGACTTTTTACTTGAACTTTTTACACCAACTGGACTTTAGAACGACGAACCCCAGGAGTAGCAGAATAATTCCGCAACATTTGGTGTCAGAATCGGGGTTCTAAAGAAGGACTTTAATTTTCCAGTTTATGGTTTTGACTAGACAAAAAATGGAAGAACAACTTCAAAAGCTCATGAATATGATGCAAGAAATGAAAGCCGGACAAGACGAGATGAAAGCCGCACAAGAACAGACGAAAACCGGATTGGACGAATTAAAGGCTGCACACAATGAAATGAAAACCGGATTGGAGGAGTTAAGAGCCGCACACGACGAGATGAAATCAGGACTGGAGCGGAAAATAGAAACCGGGCTAGAAGAAATGAAATCCGGACTGGAGAGAGTAGAGACAAATCAAGAAAATATGGAGAAGAGAATGTCGCTCCTCGAAGAAAGTCAAGCGAAATACGAAGAAAGAATTGAGGAAAAGATCGATCACAAGTTAGAAGAAAAACTGGACAGTCTGGTAAAGCTGGGAAAGGTACCAGAAAACATCAGGTTGTCGTCACGCCACCCAGCAGTGAAACTAACGCCTTATGACGGAAAGACTCCCTGGGAGGCTTACAAGACCCAATTTTCAATCGTCGCCAGAGCCAATGGTTGGAGCGAGTCCGAGAAAGCTAATCAGCTGGCCGCTTCCCTTAGCGGAGATGCAATTAATGTATTGCAAACTATCGGAGCGACGAAGATAGGAGATTTTGACGCCCTTGCCAGTGCCTTGGAGATGAAATTCGGAGAGAAGTGCCAGAAAGAATATAGTAGAATCCAACTTAAGTCAAGGATGCAGAGATCTGCCGAGACCCTTCAAGAGCTGGCTTCGGACATAGATAGGCTGTGTCATCTAGCCTACATGGACCACCTTGATAATGTCCGAGAAGAAATGGCGGTGCGTCATTTTATTGAAGCCATCCGTGATCCAGAAACCCAAAAGGCACTCATGTTGGCATCCCTTGAATATTTCCACGGAATTTTTGCCTGTAAAAGTGACTTATTTTGTGTGAGAAACACAGCATTTGTGAGAGCTTCTGATCCAAGCGGATTGTTAAAAGCACGTTACTGCTAGATTGTGCTTGTGAATTGTGTGCAGCTGATTGTTCTACGAAGTTCTAGAAGAAATAAAGTTTGTGTTCCATCCTGACAAGTGTCTTTTTACTTGAACTTTTTACTCCAACTGGACTTTAGAACGACGAACCCCAGGAGTAGCAGAATAATTCCGCAACACTATTGTTACGCCACTGATTGTCATAGTCATCGAAGTTCCTCATGTGCATTTGAATTCAAAGGACATGGGTCTCATATAAGGAAGAAGGTGGAAAATCGGGCTCCTACCTCTAGCCGCCAGTATAGTGAACATTTTTATAGCATACTGAATATTTTTTCATCATTTCAGTACTAAAATGTTTGAAAGCGCGACATGTGCCTGCTTACTTACAAATGCAAGAAATTCCCCTTCCACGCTTTAAAGTACTCGTATGTTCCTCCATACCGAAGCACCCACATAGATTTGGCCTCAATAAAGGTTTCCTTTTAAGCTTTTAAAATATCACACAACTAATAAACAAATTAAGCATTTTAGTACTGAAATAACGCAAAAGAGTTCAGTAAGCTGTAAAAATGTTCATACTACGTACTGGCGTAATTGGATGGGGCGGGAAAGTTTTACCCCTCCTAGTGTACGTCACTGTGATGGGGTCATCCGCTATCCTTACACCATTGCTGGTAGTCAGCACCCAAAGTAATTTTTTGAAAGCTTTTGAGATTTGAAGGACCCGCACATAAAAGTTCTTTTAGCCCTATCTTCGAACTTCAAAGTATGACTTGTCACTAAATTTTCTGTGCTCCGCACCCACAGAATTTTTTCAGTAGGTGCTTGAGCCCCGGAGCACCCACGTAGTCGGAGCCACTGTCTGTGGGCAGTTTTTGCAACGAAGTGCGCAGTTCTGGTTAAAAGGAATAACACCATGATGAACCGATAGATAAAAAATCTGGAGTGACTCCACTCGACTTTCCGAACACTTACGATTAAGATCATTACCAAGCACTTAAATAAATTTTAATCGATGAATAATTCAAACATATATACCAAATTGAAACTCAATCGAATGCACCGTTTAAACGCTTGCGCACTTTCAAGAATTTCTCCCCATATGCCATTATGCCATAACATAAAAGAAAGTTTTGTCGTAGCCCTTTAGGAGAACTATAAGTCCTATACACACCAAAATCAATACCGGTCTTAGGATGGTGGTTTATAATATGTATACTGAATTTGAGCTCAATCGAATGTATCGTTTAAACGCTAGCGCACTTTCAAGAAATTCCCCCATAGGCCATAATGTAAAAGAAATCTTTGTCGTAGCCCTGTAGAAAAACTATAAGTCCTATACACACAAATCAATACCGGTCTTGCAACGGTGGTTTATAACATGTATACCCAATTTGAGCTCAATCGAATCTACCGTTTAAACGCTAGCGCACTTTCAAGAAATTCCCCCCATAGGCCATAATGTAAAAGAAATCTTTGTCGTAGCCCTGTAGAAAAACTATAAGTCCTATACACACCAAAATCAATACCGGTCTTGCGACGGTGGTTTATGACATATATATCCAATTTGAGCTCAATCGAATCTACCGTTTAAACGCTAGCGCTCTTTCAAGAAATTCCCCCCATAGGCCATAATGTAAAAGAATCTTTGTCGTAGCCCTGTAGAAAAACTATAAGTCTATACACACACCAAATCAATACCGGTCTTGCG
>JAWZYV010002944.1:0-14123 GCA_038373885.1 Cheiracanthium punctorium | reverse complement strand
GCCAATAAATGCACGTCTTTTGGAACATGTGATTACTGTGTAATCCATGTGACCCGCACTCATATAGGCTGAAACACTGCTCAGAGAGGGACTTTTTCGTGACCTGAGTTGCCATGCAAGCTTGTTTGAAAGTTAATCAAAATATGTTTTGAACCAGAAGTGTGAAGTAACTTACGTCGGCAGTTACAGCCCTGAATACCGGGGTTTTGACTCAGCGCCCCGCAGACTTCCCAACCTTATCGGCGGGGCGGCTACATTTCCAACGAGGGGGGCCGGTCATCTTTCAACGACGCCTAGCTCGGGGCTCATAGCCAGTGTCCCGAAAGATCAGCCGCCCCGCCTGCCGTATGTTACAGCCAAGTGGTTAAGGCGTTGGACTCGTAACCGGAAGGTTGTGGGTTCGATACCGACGTACCACTAAAGACCACCGTGTACATGCGGTGTACGTGCACGTTAAATCCGTGTTCCGAAAGTCCTCTCGGCGGTCGCTAGCAGTTTCCGAGGGATGCCAATATTCAGAAGTCCCCCCACCTTCTGATGAGGTTCCAAATTGTAGCGGGAAATTCCGGGAAGGACGTATATGCAGCTCAATTGACACATTCAGTGACGGGAGCTGTCCTCTCCTGGCAAATAATAATAATAATAATAATACAAGGTGCCCATAAATTGAGCAAAAATATGAATTGTTTAGTAAAAGAATTTGAGAAGAGATACGAGAAAAATATTTATTCCACGTATAAGTAAATTCATGTTGATTTAATACACGCTTAAACCAAACGAGCGAAATTCGATTAGTCGGAGCGAAAAGTGAGCCAGTTTTCAAAAATGAGCTTCTCCTTTAGGAGCGTTTTTCGATCACAAGAGCGGAGCGGAATATAACAATAAGCGAGGAGGGGAAATTCTGGGAAAAGATAGGAAGCGAGGAGAGTATTCTCAGAAAAAGGGCTACGTAAAGAGCATTTTCGGGGAAATACCTGTCGGTTTCCAAGTAAACAGATCGCTCCGCAGTGTATCGTTTTTTTCGCTCTTTGGGTTTAAGCGTATACGCAAGAGTTTCGATGTGCTTCCCGTTACTTGCAACAATATGGCGAAGCCTGTAAGATCAAAGTTATCCAAAACTGACTGAACAGTTTCGCAGTGTGATGGCCGAAATTTCAGCAGAAAATAAAAATCCTCTGTTCGATGTTCGAATTCGGAATTTTACTACTGAGAACTGCTTGTAACTTTTTGTGTCTGTCTAGTGCTGCGTCACAGCACAAAATGAAAACTCGTATTAATATAAACCGCGTAGTGTTGCGCCACCAAATGTTACGCCAGTATGACGTCCCAATAAATAGTTATTGCAGCTTCAGATTTTCAATTAATTACTGGACACCTTGTATGTATGTATATATATATATGTCCCGAACTCTTCTATCTGTTTCTTAATATATACGAGATATACATGTATGTATGTTGTATATATATATAATAAATAACTTGGCTGTTCGAGCCTCGTCAGGGGGAGACCGGAGACCCCCCTGAACCCCCCTAGTTTTTTAGTTCCATTATTGCCATATTAAAACGATATTAATTGACTATGTCATTTTATCTCTCTGGTGTATTTCGCCTGGTAACCCCACGTTGAAATTTTTATGATTGTAACCTATTTATAGAAAAATGAATGGGATACATAGTCTACAGCTTACAAAATAGTGTAAGAATAGCCCCATAGCTGTTGTGAACTAATAGTATTTATATATATGTAAAAAATGTATGTGATGCATATTCCACAGCTCACGAAATAGTGTAACAGTAGATTAAAGCTCTTGTGAACTAATAGTATTTAAATATATGTAAAATTATGTCGCATACTTTTATGTCGCATTTTTGGGACACATTTTTAGGACAAATTTCAATAAAGAGGGTCAGAGATAAAATGACATAGTCATTAATAAAGCACAAAGACTATTGCTGCGAAAATAACACACCCCATAGGAATATATATATATATAAATATATATATATATATATATATATATATATATACATCAGCAGAACCAGAGGGCCAAACAACATGAAGATCGAAAAAGAATGAACCATAAATTATACAAAAATTAATGGAATGGAAATTACAACATCTGTGACTCTCACATCAGGGGGGCAATACCCACATGATTATAAGTTCAAATTATAGAATGTCGACAGTTCGTCGATTTTTAACGATTTTTGCAATTTTCAAATTCCTCATGAAGTGCCTCTCGTATGTCGGCATCATTTTTAAGTATTCAGAACCTCACAGCGTAAAGACAAAAAAAAAAAAAAAAAAAAAAGTCTTACGTACTTCTAAAATATGACAAATCTTCCGCTCCTCGATTTTTCAGGACGACCTCATTTGCATGCGAAGAACGGGTATTTTCAATTAGTCATAAATAAATGCACACAAGCAAAACGAACATCCCGGCACGGCGTGTCTTCAGCCACGGTGTTCCGTCGATGTTTCCAGAATCTTACATGCACAGCTCCCCTCCCTGAGCATCTCTAGAAAACTGACAGACTTAAAAAAACCTTTTCAAAATGCTGCTCTACCTGCTAAGCAATCTGCTTTCCAATGGGATGCCCACGCGTGTATCCAGGCCCCCATACTGCGATGAGCTGAAAGCGTGTGAAGTACCACGCTGGGCTCTTGACTAAAAAAATGGAAATTAAGCCCTGTTATGAGGCTTTTCGGGTGATTACGTTAAGGCGTCGGTCCATTTAACGTAAAGTGGCCGTATTATACCTATATTAGTTCAAGGATCGTAAATCATGTTAAACGGCGGTGGTTATGACAAATGTTCTGTTTCAGTTGAACTGGGTTAGAACGCCACCAGTTTATTTTTAACGCCGTGACGTTATAAACGATCTATATTACTAGAATCTGGCGAATGTTTGAATAATACAAATTATTTTGACGTTATAACTGCTTTAGAATGTATGATGGTTAACGCTCCATTCAGTATGACTATGGGTCTGGGTTCGAATCCGGGCATGGAATCCACTAAAAACGAGCTCATTATGGAAGTCTAATGGTATATTACAAATTACAGCGAATGTCTTAATCAAGCAAAACAGCAATCAATGTTAATTCAATGTTAAACGTCTATATATAACCTCAACATAAATGAATAAATATAAGATAATTAGATTATGAATAATTTTCCAAAACAAATTTATTTCTACTCATGTTACTTCGTATAGAATAATTAAAATATAAATAATATAATGTTATTAAATAATTTTATCCACTTACCAACATTTTCATTAACTTTTGAATTTCCGTCACGTTCTAGAGTTTCTCCAAATGCCTGCAACGATAAATGTTAAATGAATATGTTTTTACTTTCTTTAAAATATACTGATCAAAATGGTAGAACAATCATGGGTCACCCTTAAGAATATTTTGAAAATCAAACATACTATTCGCGAAACAAGATCAGAAAAATTGATTCATGCCCTCATAATTAAGTGATCAAAGGTGAAAGAGTTATATCTCGGTGACTCCATCATAGAGAGAGCTCTTTGGTATTCCTAATTCGAGGCACTTGTCCTAGCAGCTAACTTGTGACAAGATCTCACGTATATTATTCATGCGCATCCAACCCTCCTTAGTTTTCTATGGAGCATTAAAGACCAGCTCAATCACTTCCGTTTTCATCATTCTATTTTTAAGAAAAAATGGTACCTATCTACTCTACATATGGATGTAATTCGTGATTTGTGAAGGGTTCTGGAATAACATTTCACTGGAGATTTTTTTTTTTTCATATATTTTAAACACGCTTTTAATAAACAAGAATATTTCATTGGATCTACATCTACTAAGCCTTGACGATATTTTTGTACGCCAAGAGGGTTTGTAAAGCGTATGTTGACTGTCAACATCGTTTTACAAACCCTCTTGGCGTACAAAAATATCGCCAAGGATTAGTTGTGGATGCACATAAATGTTTTTCATTTATAAAAAGTGCGTTATCTATATAAATAAAATTAGACTTTTGTCTGTACATTTCTTGGAATTCAAAAATTTTGCGATTTCTACCCGTTTCAAGCACCCGGGAATCCGATGCGACCCTCAAAAAAAAGTTTGTCTGTCTGTCATTCTGCCATTCTGTCATTCTGTCCGTGACGCTTTTTTTGTTTAAGCATCACGTAAAAACGACTGAAGCGAATGATATGAAATTGGGTGTCATGGTAGGTGGTCACTCAACTTAAAACATAGGCTTCGAATTTTTAAAAAATCTTGATTAGATTTTCAGATTTTGCGAAAATCATTTCAAACTGCGTAAATTTGTGTTCAAGCATCACGCAAAAACGACCGCAGCGAATGATATAAAATTGGGTGTCATGATAGGTGGTACCTCAACTTAAAACATAGGCGTCCAATTTTTAAAAAATCTTGATTGAATTTTGAGATTTTGCGAAAATCCTTTCAAACTGTGTAAATTTGTGTTCAAGCATCACGTAAAAACGACTGAAGCGAATGATATGAAATTGGGTGTCATGATAGGTGGTCACTCAACTTAAAACATAGGCGTCGAATTAAAAAAAAATCTTGATTAGATTTTGAAATTTTGCGAAAATCATTTCAAACTGCGTAAATTTGTGTTCGCACATCACGTAATAACTGCAAAGGTGAAAAAATGATATTTGATGAAATGATAGGTGGTCACTCACCTTAAACTATAAGCATCTAATTTAAAAAAAATCGATCAGATTTCGAGATTTTGTGAAAATCGTTTAAAACTGAGTGAATCTTTGTTCCCGCATCACGTAATAACGACTAAAGCGAATGATATGAAATTTGGTTACACGATAGATGGTTGCTCAACATAAACTATAGGAGTCCAATGTTTTAAACATTTTTATTAGATTTTGAGATTTTGTGAAAATTCTCTCAAAATACGTTTACATTTCTTCAAACATCACGTAATAACGACTAATACGAATGATACGAAATTTAGTGATATGATAGGTAGTTCCTAATCTTAATATATAGGCGTTGAATTTTTAAAATATTTTGATTACATTTTGAGATTTTGCGAAAATCGTTTTAATATGCTGAAAATTTGTTCCAGCATCACGAAATAAAGACTGCAGGGAATGAAACAAATTTGGGTGACATGATAGGTTGTCACTCAACTTAAATTCTAGGCTTCCAATTTTTCAAAAATGTTGATTAAATTTTGAGTTTTTGCGAAAATTATTTCAATATGTGTAAATATTCGTTCGCGCATCACATAATTACGACTAAAGCAAATGAAATGATATTACTTTGTTACTGTCTAACCTGTAATATTTTAACAATACATAAAAGTTATAACTTCGCTTTCTTTACTTTGGCAACATACTCCATCCATTCTGTGTACTCCTACAATGCTGACGAAAGTTCTTGCTTTTTGGAAATTTGCATTCACTACCCGTCGAGGACGGGTACTTCAGCTAGTAATTAATAAGTAAAACACAAAGAATATTACTGCAAAAATGGCATACCCCGTAGAAAAAAAAATGTATATATATTAGCAGAATCAGAGGACCAAGCAGTATCAAGATCGAAAAACAATGAACCATATATTTTATAAAAATTAATGGAATGGAAATTATAACCTCTGGGGCTCTCATCAGGAGCCATACCCAGAAGACTATAATTAAAGACAACAAAATAGTAGGATTTAGGTTGTGTGGCATATCAAAAGAGATATTCTCTCCACACATTTAGGCTCTATCCTACTATAGAAAAACAAGAAGATAAATGCATAATTATTTGGAAAGAAAAATAATCGAAAAACACTGCAAAACAGACATACCCAACAGGAACAATGAAGATCACATGGTATGAGACAGCAAATTTTGTTGTAAGAATGTGGCCAAAATCAAGAGGCGAAACACTAGTGTTGCCAGAATCCGAATGTGTAATACTAGAAGTAAGATTATAAAAGTATTGCCAGAAACAGTAGTGTAAAATTATTTGACAGTGTTAAAATACAGGTATATTAATTCAATTAGCATAAAGGAATTTATAAAGACTCTCCTGTGAAATGTTATTCCAGAACATTCCACAAATCATAAATTGCGTCCATATGCAGAGCAGTTATGTACCATTTTTTCTTAAAAATATAACGATGAAACGAAAATTAGCTCGCTTGCTACAATGTTCCATTGAAAACTAAGAAGAATTGGATGTGGAAGAGCTATGCGCTTGAGGTCTTGACTGCAAGTCAGCTTCTGGGCCAAGTGCCTCAAGTTAAATTTACGAAAGCGCTCTCCATCTGTCGTATCTGTTGTATGTTTATGTATCTCCGCTTCTACATCTTGTAAAAAGATGACAGCAAATAAGTCAAATCTAGTTTCGAGATTTTTTGAAGCTTTTGAAAACTATGGTCAAAACGATACAAAAAAAAAAAGATCTTTTAGAAAGTGTCTAAGCCCTCTTAACTTGTAAATACCAATAACGAAGCTGACTTTTTTTAAACACGACGACACTCAGCAATACCCAGCAAACACACACAGGTTCTCTGAACGTCTATTAACGTTCAGAAGACGTTTTCTGAACGTTACTTAACGTTCAGAGAATCTGTGTGTGTTTGCTGGGTAAGCCATTCAACGTCAATGCGCTAACAAACTTATTTTATTTATTTTTTAATTCATTTTTTTTTTTTCTAATGGGCAGGCACTGGCCACAAGCCTTTGCCATCAACGGCCCTAGTTACTGTCCAATTTATTATGGGAGCACCCAGTGGGCGGACAGCACTACCCCCTATGAAGGGACGGACAAGTTAACATCCATGCCCAAGCCGGGATTCGAACCCGGACCCACGGCGTGATAGAATGGTTCTCTAGTCACTACACCACCTGGGCGGCATTTTTTAATTCATTAATATACCAACAAGCTGAACTGAAATTATAGAACATTCATTAGTTTCGGTGCATATTTTAAAGTTTCATAAGTTTATAAAAAAAAAAAAAAAGATTCGTTATTGACAAAGCAAAACATCTGTCCCTCATGTAACGCTAATTTAAATGCTTGTTACTATGCAAACACCTGAAAATTTAAAATATAAACTGAACATTAAAAATTAGAAAGAAATCCTACAAACGGTGTCCCAAAAAACGGTAACAAGTTTTTTTTTTTTTTTTAATCTATAAGAGATTAGAAGTCAAAGCCCGTTGTGGAGGCAATTACAACGGCCGCTAGAAAAAACATTTGACGAAAATATATCTACACTCACTATATTTAATCTTGTCCACCTAAAATAAATAAATATTACATATTCAATTTTTATTACATACCCAAATCGAATTTCATACTCTTCTGGAAACGTGCAGAAAGTTTTGGCATTCGAACGATCGTTTTGTGTACACAGCCTTTCATATATCCATGCAGATTATTTATTTGTGAAAAAAATAAACTATGTAATCTGGAAAAGGCTATTGTATGACCGTAATGAATGCGGTCGAGTCATATCGATAGCAACAGCTCATTTTGTCACTCAAATGATCCACTATATTTTTACTCTCGGAAATAAAAGGGAGCTGAAAATAGCAAAAAATCGCTTAAAAATTAAGGAACCGGTGAAGTTTCAGATTTTTAAAGTAGCACAGACTGTTTTTTTTTATATTTTTATACATAATTATGGAATATTTCAAGCGGATCGCATAAACGGTGTAGATGTTATTCCGATTTTTCTGCTTTTTAATCTTTTTGCATTTTTTAATCTTCTTGGAGTATTGGCGATAAAATATGCATATTGAAGTGGTTTCCCGGAATGGTTACAGAGTCAGGGATCAGCGTAATTATATAGTAGGATAAATGGGCAATGTAAATTGAAAATGTGTTCAAAATGAGGTAAGTAATAAGACTACATTCACAACTAATTCCTCGCTTTCATTTTCAAAAAGCTACACTTTTTTAATTTGAATACGACCCCCTTAAAAAAAATTCTCAGTAAAATATTCCCCGTACGCTAAAGCGGGGTTATACGAAGTTTCAGCCTTTCGCCATGAAACGCGTCAGAGATATCTTTAAACAAAGATGATTGGGGGCTATACACGAATTTCGATGTAAACATTTATTGCTAGAGTAAAAAAAAAAAATATTTTCTCCCGTAATTTCTGCACGACCCCTGAAATGTGATGTTTTAACGAGATTTTCTTTTCTTCGAGAGCCATTAAAAAGTGGTTTAAGTCAGTATATCCATTTATCTTCATACCTCTCACACTTTTTAGGATATTATTCGCAAATGTTGCACATCACCTCATTGGTGGATTGGTTTAAATTTTGCTAATTGAAAATGTTTATTCTTATGGGTGTTGTATACAAATTTAAAAAGTGCAACGTTTTGAAAATTAACGAGGGGAGTTTTTTCTTAGTCTTATTTCAGACCTTATTTTGCACATTTTTTCAATTTACATTGCTAATCGCTAATAGATAAAAAATTATAGGGTGGTACAACTTTTTTTTTTCGGAGCATCAGTCAGGTATGTTAATTTTAGCTAATAAAAAATTAAATAGCATATTAAAGAAAATAATGATATCGTAGAAGTTTAAATTTCTGTCTTGCATGTCACATGGAATCACCTGAAGCGTTTTTGTATTTCAATATCCGCATAAAAATAAAAAAATCCTAAGAGAAGCGAACCTCAAACCACTTAAGTGTTAAAACATGTTTTAAAAAATAAGTAACTGCTCAGCAAGTCGCCTTGGTATATATTTTTTTTTCTTCTTTTTTTTTCCCTCAATACTTACGACACCAAGGTGGCATCACTGCTGGGATCGTTTTCACTGCTTTCATTGGCTAAGCGCTAAAGATGTAAATCAGATGCCATTGATATTCTAATATGGGGTTAAATTATAGACTACGCGAGCCCGTTTATGGTAAATGACGTTGTAATAACCACTCTAACCGTGTTCCTATGCAAACTCCAGCACACATGGATTTCCGACAGCGACAACATGCCCGGGTGATGTAAAGGATTCGAAAAGAAAAAATCCGACTAGTTTTTTAAACCGGCTTCCATTGGAGATGGTTAAGATATTCTCATACTAGTTGTATAAGCCAACGCCTGAATCTAAAGATGTCGTACAATTTAATGTAATGTAAATCTAATTTTAACCGTTTAACGCCTTTATTCAACAAACACTTTTTAAGCGGATTAGATTAATCCGTACACGCCTGTTAAAGCCATGGATAAGATAGCTCCAACCTTGTGGGGGGCCATGAAGCTAAGTGGACATCTCAGTGGTGTAGCCAGAAATTTTTCATGGGGGGGTTACGACTACTGTAACTCATATATATATCTATAATGTATAAAAAGGTAATTTGGGTTTTACTAGTTTGGGTATTGGTCAAGCAGGTACTTTCACTGTAAGTTTTACTTTCCTGTCATACTTGCCACGCACGCTCTGGAGCTATGTTTCATTTATTTTGTTATTTGTCAAACATCAGGCCGTCGATTCTGAGTTCTTTAGATGTACACGTGTCCCCACGCCCCTGTAGCCCCGGATGCGGGTCATGTTGGTAAATGTGTGTGGTTCGATCAGAGATAAGAGAGAGGAGGAGTTGTGTCTTCGCAGACCACGTGGTGTGGTAAGCGTAAATACTCCCGCACATCGAAAATCGGGGGACTTCTGCCACTGGAACTGCTTAATGAGTCCACGCTGATTCTCGTATCCGTCTCCCCTCTCCTCTTCTCATTCTAAATTGTAACTTAATTGTAATGTTCAATAAACCATATTACCTGCCTTAACTCTGAAACCTTACTTGAAATATCTGACGTCACAAATATATCTCTAATATATAAAATTTTCCTGTCACAGTGTTAGTCACCTAACTCCTCCGAAACCACTCGACCAATTTTAATGAAATTTTCTATGTATATTCGTTAGGTCATAGAATAGGTTTTTAACTATGTCTCATACCCCTAAGTCATAAGGGCGGTCCACCCCAAAATGTTTAGCCCCCGAGTGCTATTCATTTCAATCAGGATTTCTGTGTAGACATTAGCGTGTCGAATCACTTTTCAAATGTGTTTGCCAGATAATGTGGAGAGGGGGGGGGGAAGTTAATAAAATGTTGAAAATCGCACAAGGTTTGCAATTTTTGATAATTGATCGCTAAATGTGGTGCCAAAACGCGACAATTTATTATAAATATATTTCGCGTATAGTTAGAAAACGCCTGGCGTATATTGTAAAAGAGTTTTATTAGGCGATTTTAATATAGATTTCTATTCCGAAGAAGTGCTCTGTGGAACAAGAAAGGAAAACACGGTACACTCATGGATTATGATGTCCATTCCAAACAGTATTTAAAATGTCTTTGCGGTATAGTTGGAATATGCCTACAGGAAGAACATGCCTGGAGGAAATTCTAAACAGTTTCAGGTGGCGATTTTAAGATAGATTTCGATTCCAAAGATGTGTTTTATGGTACGAGAAAGAGTTGATTCCTATTTTAGCGCCCCCACTCTCGCCAACCTAAAAAATTCCCGTACTTTGGCGAGCTTTGCAGTCATGGGTCTCTGGGAGTTATGCACAAGTTTCAACGGTACATACGTATTTTCCAGGCGGTCCGCCAAGACAAGCAATTTTTTCACCAAGATAAATGCCGGGCACATGAAGTTGTTGATGGTTTGGAATACGATTGGCAATGTATTTAAAATCTACGAAAAAGTAGTTTGGCGGAAGTGACCGCCGGGATAATACGTAAGTACCGTTTCAACGCACCCAAAAGAACTAGGTGATAACTAAAGTAAACAAACTAGCGATAAACGCGCCAGTTAAGGAATTTGAAGACATTTAATTATTAAAACTACATTAATTGGTAATCCAAAATAAATAAAAATGTAACGGCATGCTGTACTTACATGTTGTTCCAAATCGCCATTTTAATTCTAAATTACGATTTCTACATAAATGCAAAAAATCGTCAATGTAACTGCATATGTTTAATCATCGCCTCCTTGGCGAGAGTCGAGGCGTTAAATTAGGAAACAATATATAAAACGGTGAAGTATAGTTGTGATATACTTGGCGAAGATTGTAAAATAGTTTTAGTAGGCGATTTTAAGATAGATTTCGATTCCAAAGATGGGTTTTATAAAATAAGGAAGAAAAATACAGCACAGTCATGAATAATGATAACACTTTCCAACTTAATGGAATAAGGACGAAAAATAGGGACGACGCATAAATTATGATACGATTTTAATATATAGCACTATAGTGCGTATTTAAAATCTGAAAGTGTTTCAGATTTTCATCCTTTTTTTTTGGGGGGGGGGGAATTTTTTATGGAATGACTATCAATAAGTCTCAAGGCCAAACTATGTCTGTTTCTGGATTAGATTTGAGCACGCCATGTTTTTCACACGGACAGTTATACGTGACATGCTCTCGAGTGGGCAAACCATACAGTGGGCATCCAGTTTGTTTAAGTTATCTAAAGATGGGATGACAAAAAATATTGTATACTCTATTGCGTTAAGGGATTGATATTATTTTTTAGTAAAATTATTGTAATTAGCGATATATATAAATTTAAAGAATAAATTACAATGAATTAAAAATATATGTTTGGTATTGTGTTATTTTTATATTCCAGTATTGTTCACAGCGCTCCATGCCTCTTCCACTCATATACCGCATCCTCACAAACTTACAATAAGTTAGTCATTTCTTTCTACTAAAATAATCCTCGGAATAATTTATAGGGCAAAACAACGTTTGCCGGGTCAGCTAGTATATATATATATATACGTGTGTGCCATAATGGAGTGAAGAATATACATTTTGTATGGCAAAAAATTCTTCATGGGGGGGGATATGACCCCCTAACCCCCCCCCCTTGGCTACGCCGCTGGGACCCCTGGATCCAGGGCCCAGGCCTAAGCGGGGGGGCGAATGCTACTCAAATTAATTATTATACTTTACTACAAACAAGAATTTTTTTTTCATCTGATGAAATTTTACAAGTTTCAACGGCTAATTATAGCTTAAAATTTAAAAGATATATAAACTGGGCTGTTCGAGCCTCGTCATTAGGAGATCCCCCTGAACCCCCTAATTTTAGTTTCATTATTGCCATATTAAAACGACATTACTTGACTATGTAATTTTATCTCGCATCTTTCGTGTATTTCGCCTGGTAGCCCTATGTTGAAATTTTTATGATTGTAACCTATTTATAGAGAAATACATGTGATGCATATTCTACAGCTTACGAAATATTGTAACAACAGATTAAAGCTGCTGTGAACTAATAGTATTTAAATATACGCAAAAAATACATGTGATGCATATTCTACAGCTTACGAAATATTGTAACAATAGATTAAAGCTGTTGTGAACTAAAAGTATTTAAATATATGTAAAAAATACATGTGATGCATATTCTACAGCTTACGAAATATTGTAACAATAGATTAAAGCTGTTGTGAACTAAAACTATTTAAATATACGTAAAAAATACATGTGATGCCTATTCTACTGCTTACGAAATATTGTAACAACAGATTAAGGCTGTTATGAACTAATAGTATTTAAATATATGCAAAATGTCACATTTATTAATGATTATGTCATTTTATCTCTCACCCCCTTTATTGAAAATTGTTCAATTGTTACAATATTTCGTAAGCTGTAGAATATTCATCCCATGTATTTTTCTATAAATAGGTTACAATCTTAAAAATTTCAACATAAGGCTACCAGGCGAAATACACGAAAAATGAGAAATAAAATGACATAGTCCATTAATATCGTTTTAATATGGAAATAATGAAACATTAGGGGTTCACGGGGGTCTCCCCCAGACGAGGCTCGAACAGCCGAGTTTTTTTATTGTAATTTTGAAAACAAGATTTTTGAGCTACGGACGAACCTGTCATCTATTTTCACCAGTTTTGGCTTTCCTGCACCTAGAAAATGACGCACTGAAATTTAAGATATCCGACTAAGTTGAAAATGTCTTTTTGGCGAAAATTCACATATATGTTTTACTGTCTCAAAGTAAAGACCCATACTTAGATATTCTAAAACTGCTTTTCTTTTAATTCTATGCGTTTAGAATGCTAGTTATGGATATTTAAATAGTAAGAGTCTGCTATCAAAATTTTAAATGCTTTTATTAAAAAAGAATTTTTTTTTAAGCTACTGCACGAAAAACAAGATGTCTGAAAAACTAATGAACGATAAATTATTTAACTGCATGTTTCTTGGACCTCTATGAGTGTAACAGATAGCAGGTTTTGATGTAGATCTGTTTTATAATGTTTTACAGCTTATTCATTGCAGAAAATAGAATGGATTCTGAGAAAAATACAAGTTATACAAGAAAAATAAAAGTTATTCACTATACTGCACTAGTCGTAATCCGAAAGTTTTTAAAATACAACTTATTCTGCGATCTGCTAAATTAACAACAGTCAGACGGGTAGACATGCAAAGTCGCATATGATTATTTTGAGAAGTATTTTTCGTACCCCGTTTTTCCCAACGATGAAATTTTCATTATATTTTTCAATAAATTAAATTTTTTTAAAATTAAATATACATATAATTTGAATTGTTATCATCTTTAAGTTTTTTTCTTTACAGCACACCCAAGAAACTATTCAGCATATTAGTAGTTATTTTAACCCTTTGAGGCGCAACCCTTTCCCAATGCTGAAAAAAGGGCAGCCGTTGCCTTCTCTTGACTTAAATACCAGCAAGATGGCGGATGATCGAAACGTTCATCGCGTGCCACAGCTCTAGAGACCCTTTTTTTGACGCAGCTTGCTGTGCCGCACAGCCAGCTGTCGTCAAAAAAGGGTGCTGTTCTCGCATTCTTCCATTTTTCAGCAGATGTCAGTGCTGTTCAAAATAATCGTGACCATTTTTTTTACGGGAAATGGCGTGCTAAAAAGTAAAGGATACTCGTGGAGCTATGTGACCCGCAACTATTTTTATAGAAATCAAATCTATTCTTCATGACTGGCAACAGTCAAAACGTCAGAGTTCGGTGTTCCCAGAGAGGGAACACTGCGCGTTAAAGAATTGAGAAAATGGTCTCCTAGCAGCTGGATTGGTAACCCCAGAGTGTATCGTTTTGAACATGGCGATC
>JAWZYV010002943.1:0-14760 GCA_038373885.1 Cheiracanthium punctorium | reverse complement strand
CAAGGTTGTAGGCCAGAATCCTCACTCAAAATATGAAAGTAAAATTGATCAAACAAATGCTTCAGTAGAACCTACATAGACTTCATAGCTTCCGGGAGCCAAATTTACATAGCATTAGCTTAAAGGAAAAATATGCTTTAAATAAACCCTGAACTATTTTTACGGCGTAATTTCCATTCAAACTATTGCAATGAACATCATAATAATGTTGATAAACAAAATAATTTTTTTTAATGTTTAGCAACACTATTCCGATGATACGCAACTTGTAACATAATATGCATGGTCTTTAAAAGTGAAATATAAGTGCTTAACTACATCACTAAGAATAAATAACTAATTTCTTTTTGGTTATGCTCAAAGTATGAGGTATTGTGTTTTTCTAGTCCTATGCTTTGTCACCAGAATGTATCCCGATGAAATTGCAACAGAGGATTCTAAATGTTGATTTCATGCATCACCTAAAACTTTCTTTAAAACTGTGCTGAACGTAGAACATCCGAATACGATTTTCAAATAATTAATTTATCTTAAAACAAACAACAATGAACTCATCATTTATGCAAATAATTAGGAATCTAATTAAATCATTTTTCGCTGAACCATTACTAACTGTTGTATGAATTTGACGTTTGTAACGATATAGTCGATTAAAAAACTTTCATAAATATCGAATTATAGCATGGACAACAACTCAAAAATGTGATTGAAAATGTAAAAACGTAATGTCAAATACAAGCCAAATTTCCTGATTTAATTTTGTGGATGACTAGTTAATGTTGTAAATATTCTTAGAAATAAATGTGAAAATGTGATATATATGACATCACTCACTTTTTAGAAAAAAATAATATTTTAAACATAAATTGACACACACGAGAAAATCTGTCCTATATCCGAATACATTTTTAAGAGTTTGATTAAAAGTAAATAACTTAATTTACATAAAAAATAGAGAACCGTGATAAAAATTGAAGGCTATATATTTTCATAAGGGTTAAAAAATATTTTTGATATGGGTGATAGGAAGACTCCTGTACCTCTTTAAATATTCAGGTTTTTTTTTTTTTTTTTGGTTGTTGTTGTTCAGTCATACATAAAATTATTAATTTATTCATAGTTGCTTCCTTGAAAAACATCTGCTTAATAGTGTACTACCATTCCTTGAAGGAAATCATATGGGATAGAAACAGCTTTTGTACGGAATTTATTGTACATGTGATGTACGATCTCTCAAAAATGTACTAAAACCAGCTGACAAATTTAAACGAACTTCGCAATTCTGCTCACACTGAATTGAAACGCAGATGCATTCATGCTCACAGTAATTTTGCACACTTGTAGAAATTGGGGAGTTATGGTGCCTTTCACAAATATCTTTCCTTTATTAAAAAGGCGATTCATTCTATTGTGTGAATAAACCATCGATCATTCAAATTTTATCGCGCAACGCTTTATATATATATATATATATATATATATATATATATATATATATATATATATATACTTTTGCTTTTAACGTCTTTTTTTTTTCATTTTATCACAAACTAGCTATTCACTAGTATCTTCCGAGATACATATCTATTACGCAAAATGATTTATAGCTCTTTTTAAGACATTTTGCTCAACCGAGCGAGAAGCAATATGTTTAGAATTTCTGAGAACCGATAAAGAATATGAATTAGTCTTGAAGTAGTATATGTTTCATTACACTGCCTTTTTTCTTTCACTTCTTGAACTTCTGTGAGTTATTTATGAAAATGTCTTAAGTGAATTAATTGAAATCAAGTCCTAAGAAATTCTTCGCTTTGTCTCTCCCATAAAATTATTTTTACGGTTGAGGAATCAGTCTTTGCACAATCTATTCAAAAAATCTGTATTTATATTATTTTTAATATTTCGAATTATTTAAAATCCATGCTTTCAATTAAGAATAGTTTGTTCCGTAAATTTTGTGGTAAATACAAAAGTATTCACAATAAAATTCATTACTAAGAATGATTACACATTTCCTGTATTTCAAAATATTAATTTATTTCAAGGTTATACTGAGCTAATATTTGTATTTATAGAAAAGACAGCTTGACTGAAAATGCCTTTAAATCACATAAAAATTCAAGAGTCTAATACTTTACATTTAAACATTATTTAATAATCAACTTTGAAATTGCCTTGAAAATATAGCATTTTGTTCACGGAGCTAAGTTTTTATACGGATGAAACAGCATGTTTTGGACTGAATGAAAATTACTCGTCTTTAAGCCTTATTCTAGTGTGTGTGTGTGTGTGTGTGTGTGTGTGTATTGTAACATAGCTATGCAAGAGCTATCTACCTAAAATGGGGGATGCCTTGGTCAAAGGATTTTTAAGGTGTTGTAAAGCGTATTCATATTATCATATAGACTCGTTACATTTGGAGGAAACAACCAAAACTCCAGATCGGTAGATCGACAGCGCGCGCTTAGCCAAGAATGCTGGACCTTCATACTTAAGCCGTCTACCATGCTTGTGCAAGTGTCTTATCTACTCTGGCATGGAAACATTATTTTGAACTTAAAAGAGTATTGGTTCCAGTTGTTTTTCTTCGAGTTAGTTTCTTTAACGAAAATGTTGAAATTTTTAATGTTTCAAACAATTTATTATTTTAAAAAGAAAGCAACTTTAAATTATTTAAATTATTTTAAAAAGAAAGCAACTTTATGTTCATAATCTCTTTCAATGCGTTCAGAATATTGAGAAAAATCGATACAGAATCAGTTGAATAATATAAATAATTTCGTTTGAAATACTCAGACGAACGATGTCTTTTTCAAATTATAATAGTTATTGAGCTATAAATTACCAACGATTTTAATACATAAAGTTGCATTTCCATTGCTCTCAGGGACTGCGATTTTCGTTTAATGGTCACAAACTCTCCAGCAACCAACACAAAGCGCTAAATCATTTATCCTCCAAATTACACAATGCAATGAATGCCATAAATTTCAGAATCGATGCATAATTTCCTTCCCGCTTCCGTATCGATACATTTCATTGGGTATTAATCTCTTTCTCGCCTAGGCTGGGCGTTGCTCTAAAAGGAAGTTGTCTTGTAGATTGGCGAGAGCATGGAGGGTAACTGAGGAGTCTCAGCGCGCCTCGCCGTAATACATATATATATAAGCACTCGCGATAACAATGGATGGCGAAAAGGCAGAAAAGCGAATGCGCTACAGTATTCTGAGTCATTAATTTTATGGAGTCAGCCAGTGCTTTTGATATGTAAAGCACGAGCGTTTGATCAGATACCTCTTTGTGCGGGGACAGTATTGTCTATTTTTGACAAAATATTTTGCGTGCCGTTTACGTGCGTAGTAATATTTTACTATGCTATGGAGTGCCTGCAATGTGCGCGTATGAAAACAATCAACCAATTATTCTTACAAAGCTATTTAAAAAATATTAAATGAACTTATAGTCCATGAGAAATTAGAAACCAACAAATCAATTGAATTCATTGCTAAATCAATAGAAGATTTAATAAAGCATATTTTAAGTTGGTACATACTAGATCTATCTCAACGAACATGTAATTCATGTGACGTAAATGCCACCTCTTGATTGGGAATAGGTATGCGTTCGTGTTTCGTAGATTGACCGAAAGGGAAATGTTACTAGCTTGACAGATTATCTATTTTTTAAGTTTGATTTAAACAACAAGGATAAAATGTATAGTATGTGGCAGTAGTCAAAACTATATTTTTCTTTGCATGTAAAGTGGTTAACTAGAGAACATTTTTATTGCATTAATGATTAATGATAAAGTTTAATGAAGACTTTCTGTAAACACACTTATTTTCAGAATAAAATAACTAGGAATGACTCAACGGGAGCCGAAGTCAGGAATTGCTGAGCGCAGGTATATGAATGCCTTATTCCCGTAGATAAATTAATCATTTTGTTTTCCACAAAATGATAGAAAAAATATCGTGCGCAAGACCTCAACAATGCAAAATCATACGGCAATGCTACGTCTGAGAAGAATGTTTCCAGCGATTATTTCTCAGTCACGGATCGTCAGACATGACCGATCACTAACATCACACCTCAGTCGCATTTGTGTTATGATTACGATCAGTAGCAGAATCGATGAAGATCTCATAAGTGATCTGGAAGGAACAAGCGAACAAGTGTCTCCAAATTCAATCATTCAGATTCAGTGATTTTCAGTGATTATTCCTCAATGGCATGATCGATCAGTACATCACGCTTTACAACCATCTGCGCCACTATCAGTGTGCCAAATTTTTCAGGATCGCATGAGTGGTCTCTGAAGAAAAAGTGGACTAAAATCGCAAGATCCAATTATCAATCTTGCTTTGACTTCGTTTACGTTCAGTAAATAGTGTGTTTTTTTAACTGACTTTAATAAACAAGATCAATGATAATTTTTTTACCACGTAGACCGTTTCGATGATCCTTTTTTACTGGAAAGAGGTACCTTAGGGGGTAGTTCTGTTCTATGTAACTTTGGTCAAGCTCTATTAATATTATCATTCGAAAAATTGAAAAAAAAACATGCTTTTAAAGCATTGCCTAAAGGGTTACTTGTAAGATTGTACTAGTGGTATGTCAAAAGTGGTCGCCATGTCACCATACATTGAGAAAAAAAATTCCAGATTAAAGTGAAAGAGTGTAAATACTTACATAATGTTAAATGCAGGGTTAATTACAAGGTAATTATGGAGATTTAGAAAACATTGCAGAAAAAAATTTGAACATTGCACCAATTTTTTTCGAAGAATGACAGGAAAGAAAAGTCGCATAAGAGGCCTCAAAAATACAAAACAAGAAGGCAATGTTATGTTTATAGAAAATTGTGATTAATGTGATACAGGGAAAATGTTTTCATTAGTTATTCCGCAACGACAGGGCCGATCACTACCATCACGGTTCAGTACTATCTAAACCATAGATACTATCACAGTGCCAAGATCTCGAGCTGTCTTGAAGGAGTTTACTAATAACTGTCTCAAAATTCAAAATTATTGATTCTCAGTGATTATTAATGAGCTACATGACCTAATAGTACTACTATTTTACTTCACAAATTATCTACGATATGGCCACTATCACTGTGCCAGAGTTGGTCAAAATCTCATGAACGGTGTCAGAGGAATAAGGTTACAAAATCACAAGATTCACTCATAAAGTCTCACCCTTCGGCTACGCTCAAAAACTATAGAACATCATAGTATGTATTTATAATATGATGTCGTTCAGCAAATACATGACTTGCTCGGAGAGTAAGTGTTGGGAACAATCTACAAACATTTTTTATCAGTCTTTTCAGCAATTTTTAAGTTTTTATACAACATGTTTTCTTTTAACTGGCTTAAAATATTGCATTTAAAAAAATATTATGTTGGATTAAAAATATTATGTCGGATTTAAAAAAATATTATGTCAGTATGAAGTTCCAAATCATACTGCATTAAGCCTAACTTTACAGGGAGATTGTTACAGTTTAGTAAAATTTTGGATGCCAAATATGTTATCTGCGCCATTGCGGTGTCTGTCAGATAATTGAAGTTTCATACAAACGTGCTTACTAAAATGTTGGTATTTAAAATTGTTGAGTACCTTCATATGCATAAAATCCAAATCTAAGCCAGTTTTCCTCAGAGAGAAACAAAGGACAATTCCGCAAAATGCACAGGCTGATAATTGAATCTCCATAAGCATAGTACGATGTAGAATAGATTACTTCGGGAGACTTAATAAAGGACTTTTAATTTAGCCTTCCCTATGCCAATATAGTTACTTCGTAAAGTACTAAGGCTATTTTCTGTTTCCTTTTCATCAGATAGTAGATAGTTAGTAAACGGCCATTTCTTTACAAGGAGAATCTGTCGAAGGAATTATTAAGGAAATTGGGAAAGAGCACATATTTAAGTATGCTTATGCGCCCTTTGAAGATAGATAAGTAGCAGAAAGGAGTGAATAGGACAACCAGTTTGTTGATTACTTAAAGTTTTCAGAGATCGAGAGGGGATTAGATAATCAAATTGATTGAAAAGGGAAAAGGCTAACAAATAACTGAGTTTTAAATTATGCAGCATGACGATAATTTTGGGTATTTAGAATTAGTTGCTAATTTTTCCTCAATTTCATCATCAATGACTATGCGGTTTATGTCTTTTGCATGGATCAGTTTCAAATACGAAGTTATCAATCTATATTTCATCTTCACTAAGAATGTTATGAAAAGAAGAAATTACAGACTTTCCGAATTTGTAACTTTCGTTTAACTGCAGCCAGCAAGAACTGTTGGGAAATATAAAACTATGAAACTTTCGAACTCTTTCCCTGACCCAGTTTCTCCTGCACACGTCGATGTCCGCATATGTAGATGTATGGATCTGCATGTGATAATTACCCAAACGAGGGCCTCTTACTTAACACGTGCTATGAGGCCCCTGGCAACCGTGGAGGCAAGAACGCATGCATGCTGTACTTTTCAAGTCACTCTCTTCCATGCGCTGCTGCTAAGCGGTCGACATCCCGACCAGCCAAAATTCAATCTTTGTAAATATGATATTCCCCCTTTAAAATGTATATTGTATAACCTAGACGGAAAATAAATATATTGTACTCATTCAAGAGCACGAAACTAAAATATATACAATTAATGATGTCGTGTATTCCAGTTTTCGTTCCAGCTAATTTAGCGGGATGACGGAGGAAAGACGGACTTACGCCTTTGAAGGAGGTAAGTGATACCTCTTTTACCTCCTCGCTTATTTAATAGATTATGAGACTGAACAGTCTCAGTGCCTTGAAAGAATATTAAAATTTCTGAGGACATTGTGAAACAAAAAAAAAAAAAATTAATATGGCTTCATTTAAAGAAAGCCAAGTGGTTGAGAAATTAAACCAACATAATTATTCAAACTGGAAATTCAAATTGGAGATGCTGTTGATAAAAGAAGATCTTAATGATCTCTTAACTGATGATCCGCCATCGCCAATAACCGATACATGGCGAAAGAAAGATAACAAGGCTAGAGCCTTAATCAATTTATTCATTGAAGATTCCCAAATAGTACATGTGAAAAATCTCACAACCGCAAAGGCTACATGGGAAGCTCTGAGGACCATACACGAAAGGTGTAACCTCTCTAGCAAGCTGTATCTATTGAGAAAATTATATAGCACAAAACTTGACGAGAGAGGAAATATGCTAGAGCATACGACTAAAATACTCGAACTGGTTGAGAGGTTAAAGGCCATAGGGGAAAAGATCAGTGACTCTCACATATCGGCGTTGTTTTTGTGTTCCCTGCCGGAGAGCTATGACACGCTGATAACGGCACTAGAAGCGAGACCTGAAGAGGAATTAAATCCGGAGTTTATTAGAAGCAAGCTAATAGATGAATACAACAGACGTATTGAGAATAGCCGACCGTCTGAAAATTTTACTAAAGCATTTCAAACAAACAAAAAACACAACAACAATTATAGACGAGAAACTAAATATTGTTCAAACTGTAAAATGAAAAATCACACAAAATTAGAATGCTGGCACCTTAAGAAATTACAGAACAATAACACAAGATACAAAAATCAAAATTTCACATCCAAACAAGCTAATTCATCACTATGCTTTGAATCAAACGATAGACACAGATTTGAGGAAGAGTCGAACCGAAATTATACAGATAGAGCTAGTGACACCGCATCTAAATTTAAAAATTTAGCACTATTAGCTGGAAGTCCAGGTAAAAAGTGGATAATAGACTCTGGCAGTTCATCACACATTTCAAATAATAAAAATTTATTCACTAGAATAAATGACACCAATATAAGCGATGTTGTAATTGCTAACGGAAAATCGTTGACCTCCTACGGGTCGGGAGACATAGAATTCAAGGCAAAAACATCGGGAGGAGAGATTAATAAAATTACACTGCGTAATGTTCTATTTGTACCCGAAATCGAAGCAAATTTACTGTCTGTAAAAAGGGCAACTGAGAACGGTTGTACGGTGGTATTTGACAAAAACAAGTGTGAAATTATACATGGGGATAAAACTTATATTGAAGGTTATGTAAATAATAATTTGTATGAGTGTAATATAAACAATGCCGCATACCACACCGCAAACTTAGTCAACGTATGTGAAAATAAAAATTGTATATATAAATGGCATAAAAGATTGGGTCATAGAAATGTCAATCATATAAAAGAATTAGTGAATAAAGATTTGGCTATAGGGATTGAAATAGATGAATGTAAACATGATAATGTATGTGAAACCTGTATTATGTCGGAACTTTCTGATAGTCCATATCCAAAAATTGCGAGTTTCAGAGCCACAAAGGCGATAGAATTGGTACACACTGACCTCGGTGGACCAATGCAAACCCCAACAATTGGTGGGAAATACTATTTTTTGACCTTCATAGATGACTTTAGCCGGTTTACTGTAATATATCTATTAAAAAATAAACATGAAGTTTTCTCTAAATTTAAGGAGTATGTGGCAATGACCGCAAATAAGTTTGGAAGAAAAGTGCAGGCAATCCGTTCCGATAACGGAGGGGAGTACATAGGGAAAGAATTTGATGAATATATGAAGAGAGAGGGAATAGATCACCAACTGACAGTTCCGTACTCTGCACCTCAGAACGGGGTTGCGGAACGCAAAAATCGCACCTTGATGGAGATGTGTCGGTGTCTCCTTAAGGAGGGTGATTTACCTAACTCCTTTTGGGGGGAAGCCATTAACACTGCGACGTATTTGCAAAATAGGCTCCCTACACAATCCTGTGATTCCACTCCCTATGAGAAATGGACTGGTCGTAAACCAGATCTATCAAACATTAAAACGTTCGGTTGTCGCGCATTTGCATATATTCAAAAATTACATAGAGGAAAACTTGACAACACCGCTACAGAAGGGATATTCGTAGGTTATGATAATAGGAGTAAGGGATATAGAATTTGTACCAACGGTAGAAATGTAATTATAAGTAGAACAGTCAAATTCCTAGAAGACAGAAGTCAGGAAATAATTAAAAATGATGAATCACATAACGGGGAAGGAAAATCAAACAGCGGTAATCCTCAACCTATACAGCAATTAATCGATGTTGAATTAGATAGCGCCGGCGACAATGTACAAAATCCAAATAATATTCCTGCTAACTCAAATGGTACACAAAATTATCCTCGCAGATCAGAGAGGAGTAATAAAGGCGTTCCTCCTGATAGATTTGCATATGTAATAAATAATACCAGGATAGTAGAACCTAAAAGTTGGGATGAAATTCAAAAAATGGAAAACCCCGTGGAGAAGGAAAAATGGGTAAACGCAACACTAGACGAAATAAATTCACTTCATGATAATAACACATGGGATTTAGTTGTAGCCCCCCCTGGAACAAAAGTTATTGGATGCAAATGGGCTTTTAAATTAAAATATAATAGTCAAGGCTCAGTAGAAAAATACAAAGCAAGGCTTGTTGCCAAAGGTTTCTCCCAAAAATACGGAGTAGACTATGACGAGACCTTTGCACCTGTTGCGTCTCATACAACGATAAGGAGTTTTTTGGCAATGGCTGTATATAAAAATTTAAGTCTTAGACATATCGATATAAAAACTGCATTTTTACACGGAGAATTAGAGGAAGAAGTGTATATGCATCAGCCCGAAGGGCATGTAATCCCCGGAGAGGAACACAAAGTTTGTAAACTTAAAAAGGCAATATATGGGCTGAAACAAGCTGCTAGAGCTTGGAACTTAAAAATCCACCAATCTCTAACCAAATTCGGCTTTCAACAGAGCTCGGTTGACAAATGCATGTATAAACAAACAGTAAATAACAAAACGACATATGTTATTGTTTATGTAGATGATCTACTAATCGCAGGAGAAGATCAAAACATTGACAAACTCATAAATAAATTAAAGAGCGAATACCCTGTAACTGATTTAGGCGAAGCCAAATACTACTTAGGCATAAACATAAATCGACCAAATAAAAACACAATGACACTTGATCAAACTAACAAAATCCAAGAACTAATAACTAAATTCAGTTTAGAAAACTCAAAACCAACAGAAACACCCATGGAGCCAGGCTACATTAAAACACTAGATGACGAAAATCTCTTGCCAAACAACACTAAATACAGACAGGCTGTAGGTGCACTACTATATATTTCCACCATATCTAGACCAGATATAAGTGCCGCTGTGAACATCTTAAGCCGAAGAAATCAAAATCCCAGAGCGAAAGATTGGGAAGCCGTCAAAAGAACCATCAGATACCTCAAGACAACAATTGACCTTAAACTGACTTTTACAAATTTTGAGGAACCTGTCCTAAAAGTTTACGCAGATGCAGATTGGGCCAACGATCCAACAGATCGAAAATCCATCTCTGGAAATCTATTTATGCTAGGAAATAATCCTATTTACTGGGTTTCCAAGAAACAGCTGTGCGTGACATTGTCATCAGCTGAGGCGGAATACGTCTCTGCTGCCAGTGCTGCACAAGAAATTGCATGGCTAATAAATCTACTAAAGGAACTGGACATGCCGCAAGACCATCCAGTGACCGTGTTTGAGGACAACCAATCGTGCATTAAATTGGCCAAATCAGACAGACATCATCACAAAACAAAACATATAGACCTGAGATACCATCTTCTCAAGCATTTGGTAGAAGACAAGGTGATAACTTTTCAATACGTCCCCACTGACTCAATGACTGCAGACATCCTGACAAAAGCTCTTCCACGAAGGAGCTTTATAGGACATAGAACTGTCATTTTGAACGATTATTGAACGTTTCAAGTTTTAGGCAGGAGTGTTGGGAAATATAAAACTATGAAACTTTCGAACTCTTTCCCTGACCCAGTTTCTCCTGCACACGTCGATGTCCGCATATGTAGATGTATGGATCTGCATGTGATAATTACCCAAACGAGGGCCTCTTACTTAACACGTGCTATGAGGCCCCTGGCAACCGTGGAGGCAAGAACGCATGCATGCTGTACTTTTCAAGTCACTCTCTTCCATGCGCTGCTGCTAAGCGGTCGACATCCCGACCAGCCAAAATTCAATCTTTGTAAATATGATATTCCCCCTTTAAAATGTATATTGTATAACCTAGACGGAAAATAAATATATTGTACTCATTCAAGAGCACGAAACTAAAATATATACAATTAATGATGTCGTGTATTCCAGTTTTCGTTCCAGCTAATTTAGCGGGATGACGGAGGAAAGACGGACTTACGCCTTTGAAGGAGGTAAGTGATACCTCTTTTACCTCCTCGCTTATTTAATAAGAACAACACTCTGATTGATATATCAAATGCTGCAGAGAATTATCATTTACACTGATCACTGAGATATCAAATCCCTTGAAAATTGTTTTAAAACTGAAACACACACACTCACAAATATACAGGGTATTACTGCTATGAAATGAAATGGAATCACTTTATGTCAAATGATCCTCATGCCGACAAAAGGTATCCAATTTCTAGTATGGATTGTCATTTGCTTTGAGGTATAAAACATTCATCATGGATTTGCCTGACTTCAGCTTCCTGATTTGACTTACAGAAATTGCGATTTCATATTCAGTCACAGAATGAAAAAAATTCTCACAAATGTGTATTCTGAATTATAAAAAAAATTGATATATTCATAAAAGTAAATGTAGGATCCTTTAAAATCTGTTAAAATGTAATATATTTTTTTAAATAGACACACATAATTTTGGGTTTCAAAAATATTGCTATTAACTGTTGACGTTAGTGAAAATGTTTTAAATATTTTTATAAGTACAGTATTAAGTTTCAAATCTATTCAATTATTTAAAAAAATAGAACACACTAATGGGTTTTCTAAACAAAAAATGCAGTTCGCTAATTATATATACAGAGAATATTTTAAAAGAGCAAAAAATAAAACTTTCAAATTTTCAGAGAAATGTTCGTGACATTGAGAATCTCGTTAGATGGAAGTTTCTATTTTTATCAAGCGAGAGAATATATTTAGTCATAAATTCTTAGTAAAAATTAAAATATAAATTTATTGTAAATGTCCTTTATGACATTTTTGATTAAATAGCTTTAAAAGATGAATTTCGTTCAATCAATATTTTTTTTCACCGTTCTTACAAAAAAGTTCAACAGTCCTTATTTTTTTCTAAGGATTAAAATTAAATAAATTATAAATATCATTTCATTTTTTGAACACAGATATCGTTCAATACTATTTTAGTTTTCTCTCCATGAAAACTTCCTAATATGTTCGTAATTGTACTTATGAAGAAAACAATGCAATCAATCTTATTCAAGTCAAAAAATCAGCTATGTTGTTAAATGACAAATCGTTACAAGCTTAAAGTAAAAAAAAAATTAAACAAAACAGAACTTCACGGATAAAGAGAGAGAAATGGTTCGATTAAAACGCACGAAAGAAAACGTTTATACTTAACTCAAAATTATCATTCATTACCGGAACGAGTTAGTTTTTTTTTTTTTTTCTGAGAATTATTAAGAAGGATTTCGGATGTTTTGCCAAGTAGAGATTTTCTGCTACCCAGTGTGGTACGTGACGGATATTTCTAAGCGATTCAAACTTCATTAATCAAACTGAGCTGACAGCTTTGCGTTTCGGAAATTGGTGGCTTGAAAATCTAATTAAAGAGATTTCTTTTTAACGTCGGTGGATAAAAAAGAATCTACTACTGGACTCTATTTTTATAATGCCATAGACTACAAATATTTCTTCAGAATGCTGATCAGACTGCAAAATATCATCCCGCAAAATATGATCACCAGCAATATATATACATATTTGACAGACTTCATGGCAGTGTCGTAGTTTTGGTGGATAATACTGCATTCTGTTATTTTTCATAAATAGTAGATTCTTTTGTTTACGATATATTAATGGAAATTAGTAAAATTTTGGAGGTTGGTATCTTCTTTTACGACACTTTCCTAAAAACATTAGTCAAGTTTAAAACTAGGGCAACAACACTTGTTGAAACCAATCTCAGAAACTTGGCTAGAGCATTTGGCATAGAAAACTCTCCTCTTCTTTCCTGAACCACCATATGATACAAAAAACAGTGCAATCTAAAAATTACATTTTTGCGAGAGTAACAAAAATCCCAATCAGCCATCGAAGCAGACCTCCTATTTCTTCCAAAATGCATGCCAAATAAGCATGCTTACATATTTGTAAATCAAAAACGATACTTTACTATTCTTGATACATTTGAATTTATATTCATACGTGTACATTTGTGCGTATGTGGAGTGTATACACTTACTGCGTAATATCAAAATAAATTTCAATTTCAATTTTTTCTGTTTATTATGTGGAATTGAAAAAAAATGATAATTTCCCTTCCGCGAACTAAGAAAACCAAATCAGTCTCAAAAAAAAAATAAATAAATAAATAAATTTGCTTCTATTGAGTTTTTTCTTTTTCTTTTATTCGCACGAATCATGTGAACATGGCTGAAGCGAATGAATTGAAGTTTGAAAATATAGTAAGTGGTTAATTTCCTTAAGGTACAGTTTTTATTATGTGTTTTTAAAACTGAGATTTTTTTTTTCATTTTGTGGTAAAAGTATAAACATTTCTTTACTCTTCACATGGAAATTGTTGAAGTGAATAGTATAAAATTTGATCGCATTATAGATTATTTTTAAAATGAAAAGTCTAAAATTTTCTCAAAGTTTGAGATTTTAAAAAAATAATGCATCATGTAAGAATAGAGGATGGAAATAAAATGAAAATTTTCAGTGTTAACGGTGATTACTTCTCTTGAAGTAATCACAGTTCAGATTTTACTGTCTAAAACTTTTTAACTATGACATAACTTTTCTGTTTTATAATTTGGTTGGTGCAGTGTGTTCTTTTTGAATCTTATGCCATTAAACTTCAATCAACCACCCAATTACCCAACTTCTCTTGAAAGACGGAAGAAATTCATATCCATGTTTGGATTATTTTCAGATATATATGGATTAATTATGTGAGTTATCGCTAGAACGAAGTAAAATAAGCAAATATGTTTCACTTAATAAATAAACTATACTATGAAGTGCACTTGTTATGCGCCTAACTTACCTGCATGCTGTCATGACTGCATTTACAACGAACAAATGTTCTATTGACCAAAAAGAACATTTAAAACCAATCTGATTTTAAGAATCTCTGGAATTGTTTACCTCTTGATGTAAGTTTTGTATCAGGATCTCTAAAGTTTATTGTTTCTTTTCCAACTAGGCGTGTTACGAGGCGTTACTTGGGTGCATTAGATATTAGGATATAATTTTCCGAAAACAGTTGATAGCTGATATTAGTGACTGGTGCACTGATTAGTTTATTTTTTATAAATACACGTATTTTAACATCTGTGCGTTTTTCTCATTTCTAACCTCATGTAATTTTGTTGTATAGGGCTGCTATGTTTTCTTAAGCATTTTAAGTTACATTTTAAATGTTTCAGTTTTTAAAAAATTATTAGATTAATTATAGATTAAAAGCTAGACATTTTAAACAAAATTATTATTAAGAAAACAAATGCATATTCAAAATTAAAAATACTTTCTTACGTCACTACTGTTCTGGTGTTTCTTTCAAACGTAAAAAAGCGGTATCTATCGACACCTGCATAAAAATAATTACGGAAACATATTTTTCCCCCTTGAAATAATAGGTAGCATATAAG
>JAWZYV010002942.1:0-14854 GCA_038373885.1 Cheiracanthium punctorium | reverse complement strand
TTGGATTTTGAGATTTTGCGAAAATTCATTCAAACTGCATAAATTTGTGTTCAAGCATCACGTAAAAACGACTGAAGCGAATGATATGAAATTGGGTGTCATGATAGGTGGTCACTCAACTGAAAACATAGGCGTCGAATTTTTAAAAAATCTTGATTGGATTTTGAGATTTTGCGAAAATCGTTTCAAACTGCGTAAATTTGTGTTCGCACATCACGTAATAACTGCAAAGGTGAAAAAATGATATTTGGTGAAATGATAGGTGGTCACTCACCTTAAACTATTAGCATCTAATTAAAAAAATCGATCATATTTCGAGATTTTGCGAAAATCGTTTAAAACTGAGTGAATCTTTGTTCCCGCATTACGTAATGACGACTAAAGCGAATGATATGAAATTGGGTCACATGATAGATGGTTGCTCAACATAATTTACAGGTGTCCAATTTTTTAAACATTTTTATTAGATTTTGAGATTTTGTGAAAATTCTCTCAAAATACGTTTATATTTCTTCAAACATCACGTAATAACGACTAATACGAATGATACGAAATTTAGTGATATGATAGGTAGTTGCTAATCTTAATTTATAGGCGTTGAAATTTTAAAATATATTGATTACATTTTGAGATTTTGCGAAAATCGTTTTAAAATGCTGAAATTTTGTTCCAACATCACGAAATAAAGACTGCAGGGAATGGAACGAAATTGGGTGACAGGATAGGTTGTCACTCAACTTAAATTCTAGCCTTCAAAATTTTTCAAAAATGTTGATTAGATTTTGAGATTTTGCGAAAATTATTTCAATATGCGTAAATATTCGTTCGCGCATCACATAATTACGACTAAAGCGAATGAAATGATATTACTTAGTTACTCTCTAACATGTAATATTTTAACAATACATAAAAATTATAACTTCGCTTTCTTTGGCAACATACTACATCCACTCTGTGTACTCCTACAATGGTGACGAAAGTTCTTGCTTTTTGGAAATTTGCATTCACTAACCCGTCAAGGACGGGTACTTCAGCTAGTAAGTAATATAGAGTCATAAATTAATTTCTTTTAGAAGTTTAATAAAATTCAACTCTATTATTGGAGTTGAGGAACACCTTTTTAGGTTAAAAAAGTGTACTTTGTTTACTATAGTCATTTTAAAGTGATTTATCAACTGATTTACACGATTTGTGTAAAATTCAAAAGCTTATTCAAAATATAAAGTAAAATATTGTTTAAGTCAAGTAACCATTTATCATATTACAAAAGTTCTTTGAGTCTGCTTGTCCCGTTTAAACGTGATAATCGAACGGAAAACAATTTTCGAAAAATCTGAAGTACCAATTAAAATTAATCTTATATTATATAATAAAATCCGAGAGTAAACATTGTATGTAGCTATGTAGGTAGGTAAGTTTGTGACCACCGATCTTTTTGCGCACGCCTCTGGATCGCATTGCGCCGAGACGGTTGGTCGCAGACCTACCGAATTTTGCATACGGCTTCACTAGGACAGATCCTAACACGCCTTGGAGCGATTTTTTCGAAATTCGAATTAGAAAATGTTTTATTTTATGTTTTGTCCGATTTTTATCGATTTTTCTCGCTTAATACGTAATAATGCCGATAATTACACTCGCAAGAAAACGAAATTTACATCATCGGATAGAGGAGAAAGTTTTCTTTTAAAAATTGTTTGTTCGGACTGTGCAACATAATTTTCAGATTTTTGGGAATTTTTCAAATAAAATTAAATATGACGCTGACTTTCGTAAAATATTTTTAAAACTGCTGCATCTTAAATTCTATCCGTCATAACTCTTTTACATTTTGTCAAATGACGGAGCATACATTTTGCACTCTTTTAAAAGAAAAACCAGAGGAAAATATAAGTTAGGAGATTTTTTACGAATTTTTAAGTAAAGAAGGATTTTCATTTCAATCGCAGCAGCTTAAAATTTTCGGTATGATATCTTGCGTTTTGGTTGTCTTGGAGACAGTAACAATGATTAAAATTGCCAGTTGAAAAAGAAAAAATTACTTTAAAATAACTGAGGTTTCGCATGTGAAAAGTGCGTGATTTTGATGTCATAAGTTTAAAACCTCTTTCGAAACTCAATCAGAATAACGGACTCACAAGCAAAACATACGCCACGCATGAAATATTTCTATATTTTACTTTAAGTTGACAGATAAATAATTGGATGCTGTTTTTTCACCAGTGAATTAATTATCCAGCATTATTTCCGATTGAGATTTTAAACGGGTTACGTTTTCGAATAGCAGGAAATATATTGCGGTGTTAAAGAGGGCCTGATTATGACCAACAGGGGGCCCCCGCATGTATGAAATTTGTTTTTTTTTTTTTTTTTTGTAAAAAAAGAACAACATTTGAAATTGGGGGCCATTTCGAGCCGGAGGCCCCTGGGCAAAGTCCCGATTTCCCCATTCTTTAACAGGACCCTGGTGCTAAATACACCAATCTGACAAGAACTATGCGTAAAAATTTATCGAGAGCTGATTTAGTGGCAACCGTAAACTGAAATGATTATCGTTTATGCTAATGCGTAAATTGCAAAGAATTACCAAAGAGTAAAAGCCTACATTCGTGGCAAATATCTAAACCGTTTCTTTAAATTAAGCATTAACGGTTGCAAAACGACAGTATATTGTATTGGTATCAGTAAAAGATAGTATAATTAATAGTAAGTAGATATGATAAGGCAATATTGATCAAAACACAATAAACCGCATTAATAAATATTTTGTGAAACTAAGTCTTCTGTTCATTTTTTAACAGCCGTATTACATCACAGGTAACAAAACATTAAGTAATTCTCGTCGTTAATATATCACGCGGTAGTTTCAACAGAAAAGACTAACAACTTTCTTTTTTCTTAGAGATTCTGTTTTGTCACAAGTAGTTATGATCACATTTTAGGAAAATGTTCTTCTCTTGCCATGCAAAGAGCGGGTACACAACTATTTAATTATAAAATAAAACGGTTCTCCACTTCATGTAGTATCAAAGGTATTAATGGCATAGCTTAAATCTAAAAAAGAGTATGATGTAGAAATGAGACATTTTGAAAATTAGGAATTTTCACTGAAAACCGTCACGCTTTTGTTTTCTGATCGTTAAACAATGAATCGTTACACAATGATCGTTTCTGATCGTTACAACAATGGTCACAGGTCAGTACTTATACTAACTTTACGAATGAGTTACTTTACACGAAGAGTCAAATCATTTTGCTTATTTTTAGATTCCAAATCTCTGGAATCAATTCGAACTATACATGTAAGAAAAAGTTTCGTTCCCTACCGTGCGGAGAACGGGCACGCAGCTAGTAGATAAATAAAAGTCAATTACTTCATTGATAGAATATCATTAATTTTGCCATTTGTATAAATTAAAGTCAAATGTAATAGCAGACTCTTAATGCATTTTCTAATTCTTTATTATTCAAGTTTATCCAATAATAATAATTAGTTTATTTCTCTCATGAATCACTTTTTAAAATATGCTTACAAGGAGTATGTTCAATAAAAGGAGAAATTTCTCACGAGCCCGAGCCAGCCCGAGCACGGTTCGGGAACGGCCTCGGGATTGGGCTGAGCCCTTCTCATCTCTAATACCCAGGGGTTAAAGTCGTAAACCAACAAGATCGGTAGTCGAATCTCCGTAAAACAAGGAACCTACTTACCGGGTATCCCAAAAATGACTGATGGATTTTGAAAGTCAATAAAAAAAGACGGAATGCGATCGATATGTATCGTTTGCGGCCCTATGCTTAGGAAATCAGGAAATTTTATCCCACCAAATTTCAAATATTGTTAACATTTTCCCCACAGGTGGCGCTGAAAACTATGAAAAAATAAAAATCGGTATGAAATTTTTGCAAGGACTGTTGCATAAAAACTAAACAATGACATTTTCAATGTAACCTCCATTTGCTGCAACAACGTGGCGCAGTCTGAGGCAAAAATTTCCAGACACCCGTTCAAACATGTCACTTGGAATTGTTTCACATGCAGTACAGGTGAGCTGTTTCAGCTCAGTAATTGTTTGTGGAGTTAGGCGGTATACCAAATCTTTCAGGTACCCTCCCAAAGAAAAAAGTCCCAGAGCGTCGTCTGGCGAATAAGGAGGCAATGCCATGCCGCTTTGCCATGGTTTTTATTTTTTTAAAGTTTTCAGCGCCACCTGTGGGTGAAAATGTTAACCAAATGTGAAATTTGGTTTAGTTTTTTGCAACAGTCTTTGCAAATATTTCATACCGGTTTTTATTTTTTCATAGATTTCAACGCCACCTGTGAGGAAAATGTTAACAGTATTTCAAATTTGGTGGGATAAAATTCACTGATTTCCTAAGCATAAGGCCGCAAATGATACATATCAATCGCATTCCGTCTTTTTTTGTTATTGATTTTCAAAATCCATCAGTCATTTTTGGGACATCCGGTATGCTTTGTATGGTTAAAAAGCACTTCGTTTCGGTGTGCGAAGAACGAGTATGATTATAAGTTTTCTATAAATAACATAAAAACTGTAAATCTTTGTCAAAAACCTGCCATTAAAGTTCGAAATATATTGGCTTTTCATGTTTTCCACGAGCAAGGTCTGCAAAGCAAAAACACGACATAATACCTTAACTACACTCATCCTACATCTGTCTCAATGTTACCATCAAGGCTGTCGGATGACGCAAGCAACAGTAGCCATACATGCTCGAAAGATTCGAATAAACCCAAGCTTCTTACAATACCTGCCTTGCATGGAGAGAAAGAAAAAATGATCTGTAGCGTGACAGCGAAAAGTACAATACACAACTGCTTATAATGATCACTGTTCAGTCATCGACACTAAGGCAATTTACTTGTCATTATGCATTTATCAGAAATGTCCTATAACAACTTCACTGGAAAGGCAGATTTTGCTGTTAACGAAAGTTTTTTGTTTTCGTTTATCTTAATTGAGATAATGAAGGAGCGCTTGACGTCGGTCTAATTTTGATGTCGTCATTTAAAACGATTTTTCGGTAAGGCTTCAACAGCATAATGAATTTTGAAGTTGAAATTGCTTTATTTAATTCTTTTAAAGGAAAGGTTTGTAAATAGCATTAGATGCTATTTTACGCTTCAAAAATCCATAAATTTTTGTTGATATTGTTTTTCGGTGAGAAGTTAACGATTATTTCTCTGTTTAACCCTTTAACCCGCAGTGTTCCCGCTCTGGGAACACCAAACTCTCACGTTTTGACTGTTGCCAGTCACGAAGAATAGACTTGATTTCTATAAAAATAATTGCGGGTGACTTAGCTCACCAGAATCCTTTACTTTTTAGCCCGTCATTTCCCGTAAAAAAATGGTCACGATTATTTTTAACAGCACTGACATCTGCTGAAAAATGGAAGAATGCGAGAACAGCTGGATAGATTGCCCAATGCTGAAAAAAGGGCAGCCGTTGCCATCGGACTTTGCCCTTTTTCAGCATTGGGAAAGGGTTGCGCGTCAAAAGGTTAAGAAAAGCCTAATGGAATTTTGTTTTAGTCTAACCATTTATGTCTAATATTCAGGGGTGTCATATACTTTCAAATTTGTTAAGTGATATTTTGCGATTACTTGCTTCCACTTTTCAACACTTTCTAAGAAAATTAATGTTTATTTATAGTGTTTGTTTATCAGCCTACCTCAGTCTTTCAACACATTTTCGCCTATCTGTACGTGCTACAAATATCGTAAAAGTGCACTGATTTTTAAGGAAGGAACTGATTATTGGAACGAGTTAAAAATTGTTAAAGACCTTCGAAATAAATTTTTGGAACCACGGTGATCTTCACTAGTAAGTCAGGGATCGAAATGGCAAAAATCCGGTTACAAGACCGCTTGTTCAGTGGTTAACCAGTGAATTATAAACGATGATGCATTCATTGTAAAGAAATAATCAAGCCAATGTCCTATGACCCAGATAAGAGATTTCACTGTAAAGATTAATATTCATATGAGGATTATGCCTATACATGGAAGATGGCTGATGTGGGAAGGTCCCGTGTGCGGACTACAGATGAGCCAGAACCGTGCTCGGGCTCGGGTTAAATTTCTGCTTTATTGAACATACTCCTTGCAAACAGATTTTTAAAAAATAATTCATGGGAGAAATAAATTAATTACTATTGGATAAACTTGAATGTAAAGAACTAGAAAGTGCATTAAGAGTTTGCTATAATGTTTGTCTTTGATTTACACAAACAGCAAAATTTATGATATTCTTTCAATGAAGTAATTGACTTTTATTTATCTCTTAGCTGAAATTTCGGGCTATGGCCTCGACTTAAATAATATCGCACGGACTCGGGTGAACTCTGATTGGAAATCCTCGGGCTCGGGCTTTAAAAAATGAGATCAAACTCATCTCTTAGTTCGGACACGGAAGAGCAGTTGTCGATCTAACGGTCTGGGATTTTGGTCGGTTTTCTCCATACAAAACATAAATGCGCTTTAGAACCCCTTAGAAAGGCCTCCGGCCATGACACCGTACATCCCTAGCAGATAGCTCATGAGTATCTTTGACGTAACAACATAAACATATACCTAAAATGTGGACCTTTGTTGGGGCCTTAAAACAGACATTCTAGCGTATAGAAAGCCCTTTCGGTGTCCCTGTAAAGCAGGGATTTCAAATGAATAAATGCGTAAATGGTTAAATATAGTGTTATCAACACTCCTTTTGTTCACCAACAGTGTTTCGATTTAGTACCATTTTGCGTATTATGGAAAAAAAATAATTACAAAATTAAAAGGATATTTAAAAACAAATTTCGCATTGTCTTTTGGCATCGCGTGCTGTGGGTGTGGAGTCAAATCTTCGGCTGTGCAGTGCGTACGCAAAATTCCGCCAGCACGCGACAGGTCCTCAGAATCAGCGGATGCATCGGCTTACACTTGGTGCAGAATTTCAATGACGGTAGATGATATCAGCTCGGTTATTAACAGTTCTGGTTCGCTGAACGTGACAACATTGTTTAGAAGCTGTTTACTAAAACTGCCGTCTTTGTATATCTGTCCCTGAATCCGCCAATTTGACTTGCCTCACCTTAAAACTTATGAATTAGTCAACTTAAACCACATTTTTTGTTTGTTTGTTTGTTTGAGTGTGTGTGATAGGAGGGACGTTTGTATGCTATGAAAAACAGTAAAATTTTGTTAATTATTCAAGTTTTAGTATGCTTATCTCAATTGATAAAATTTAAATCGCGAATATTATTATTATTATTTCAGCACCTGTACGCAGTGGTGGCTCGTAGCCTCAGTTATTGAGGGTGCTGGAAAATAATTAATCCATTGTTTTAATGATGCATAAAAAACAACATTAGGTAAATATGAGAAACTAGAAGCCCTTAATGGAGGCAGTTACAACAGCCGTTAGAAAAAATACTTGACGAAAATATGTCTAAACTCAATATACTTAATCTTCGTCCACCTAAAATAAATAACTTCATATTCAATTTTTGTTATATGTACCCAAATCGAATTTCATGCTCTTAGGAGGGAAACGAACGGAAACTTTTCGCATTCGAATGATTTTATTTTGTGTACACAGCCTCTCTTATATCAATGTTTCAAGTAGATGATCATTTTAATTTAAAAAAAAATTAAAATATGTTATCTGGAAAAACTGTTTAATACGAACTAAAAATCGCAACTTTCCCTTCAAAGCCCGATGACCGTGATTTCAGTATGACGTCATTGTCACTTGGAACAGCTCATTTTGTTTCTAAAATGATTCACTTTTTTGACTCGGAAATAAAATGGAACGAAAGATCGCTTAAAATGAAGGAACGGGTAGATTTTCAGATTTTTGAAGTAGCGCAGATTGTTTTCTACCTTTTTATCCATAATTCTGAAAAATTTAAAGAGGATCGGACTAACGGTGTAAATGTTATTACGCTTTTGGAGCTTTCTAATCTTTTTGAACTTTTTAATCTTCTTGGAGTAATGGCGGTAAAATTTTTATTCGAGTGGTTGCCCGGAATTGTTAAGAGAGTGAGTCAGGGATCAGCGTAACTATATAGTAGGATTTTCTATACTGTGAAGAAAAAGAAACTAAAAGACATAGTTATACTTTTTTACTTTAATTTTTATGCTTTTAAATTTTGCAGTTACGTATTTGTGAACATACTAAAAAGAAAAACTGGTAAGTCACATAGAAAATACAGTAGCGTTTTAGTATACCACAATTTTATAAATCCATAGAGATGTTTTTTTTTAAATTAATAGTTTGTTTTCGATGACAGTTTATATTCAGAATGTGATATCCACACACAAGGTCATGAATGTGTCACCTCAGATCATGTCTAACACAAAATTTGTAAAAGCTGAGAAATGGTTGAATTTTAAGTAAGAATATTAGAACTCCATTATGAAATTATTTAGATGTGCACGATACTTTTGGGTTTTCATTATTCTCGTAAGCCGAATTTTCATCGGTAAAAACTAACTTTTATTAATCAGTCCAGAAGAGCTTTATCAAATTATCCTTTAGCTTTTTACCTGAATTTGATTTTACATATGCTACTTTTTATCCTGGGGGGGGGGGGGGAACTATTCCCGTGATTTTCATGGATTTTTAAATTTTTTGGCACATTCCAAACCATGACGTGTAAAACCGAATATCATGCTGTCGGAGGCGCGTGTACTTAAAATGTAAATATATGACAAACCGTGCTGTGATTTGATATAATGTAATTCAATAATTAAAGTTAACACAAAATAGTTAAGTACACATGTCCTCACAAAGCAAAATTATATACGGTTAGAAACGACTAATGCGTATAGTTATTAAAAAGCTATGTGTAGAGAGAAATAATTAAAACTTTATCAAGCTGTATGTATACTTATCAAGCTGTACGTATGTTTCGGCTGAAATATTTTTAGCCCTTTTCTGCAGAAGTCCACACACAGTATATCAGAAGAAGGGGGACTGAAAAACTTGAGTGTTTTGTGCAAGGGTGCAGAATATGCCCGATCCGGCGATCTATGATAGAGGGGAAATTTTACCCACCTGGGGAAATTTTGCGGGAAAATGTATCGATTTAAACAATGAACTGCAAAATTTCCAAAGGTTTTCTTTCCCTTTCCCATTTTCAAAGCTTTCACCTAACTTGATGTACCAGAAATAGTTTACCTCCTTGAAAACTGCTAGCAAATTTGCAATGAGTGAGCTTGTGAATCTGCTGGTTCTATCGGAAATCACATTTATAATAGAACCATTAAATCTGATTATCTCTTTCATAAAGTGTTTATTTCTTGGAATGGAACTCCAGTGCATAAAGCAACAGAATTATTAAAAGCATACTTAAGCAGACATTTTCATGAGAAAAAATAGGATTTCAACAGATTTTTTTTTTTTTTCAATAGACTCATGATCTACATAACAAGAAAGTTATTGACAACATCTGTAGACACAGTGAAAAATAGCAGTTTTTTAGTAGTTGAATATTTATAAGAAAAAAGATAATCAATATCTTTTTATTTTCTAATTAAAACTGTGCATTATTAACAAATATTTGGCATAAGAATTAGATTAAAACTTCATTAACTTAATTTACCGTTTAAATACCTAGGCATGCTATACAAGTTCAGTCTATAGGCTTTTAAAGATGCCACATGTATAGTGAATTTTTTTTTATATGTATGGTAATTCACAAAATTTAAACAAGCGTATAACGTAAAATTTTGGGGGAATTTTCGTATGGCTTGGGGGAAATGTTGGGAGTAAAAACATTTTCTGCACCCCTGGTTATGTGTTTTTAAAATATGTGTATTTATGAAAAAAACAAAATACCACATCATTATATCGCGATTGACAGCTGACAATTTTTTTCGACACATTATGTCCTAACACCTAGTGCCCTCGGGCAACAAAGTGCATAGATGTATGCGTAAGTGCTATTGCTTTAATAAAAAAAATGTTTTCCCTCTTTGCAGATTGCAACAACTCAACTCTCCCCAACAGACACATCTACTATGAACCTCCGGAGGAGTTCGACTGGGACGCCACCTCTTCCTTGCTGCCCGAATTGAATTCGGCCGGAGAGGTCATCGTCCATAGGACGCCGACGAGTCCCGAGTCGAGATCGGGCGACACCGAGAACTCCCGGAAGGATTCCGGACTTCCCCAGTCGGACACGAACATATCGTCCGACAACAATTCCAAAGATTCGTCCAAAGACGCGGCGGAACGAGCTTACACGCAAGAGGAATTCACGTCGGCCATTTTGGCGAGGGACCCCCAAGGATACCAGCAGCAACAGGAATTCTCACGCGGATGCCGCCAACGATTCAGCCACTGAGGCAGTGACGGCAGCGGAACAGCAAGAGGACATGGGAGACTCTGGAGTTGCGTCCATGGTCAGGGATTCTCTCGTCGGCAGCTGCCAGTCTGTGGGCGGTGGAGTTGTCGAGGAATGCGACTGCGAGAGGAGGTGCTCGAACCCGAAGCATGGACCCGACTGCAAGAGCGGGGATTACGCCGTCTCGCCTATTCTGGAACGCAGGAATAAGAGTGTTCTCGGAAGACTGAGGAACTTTGCTGTGAGTATCGTTTGCTTACTTCATTGAGAGTTTTTCTCGAGGTTCTTGACAAAACAGAAGATGGTTCTTGCGCCCATAGAGGAGGAATAGGTGGAGTGAGCTGTGATGTAGATCACATATTAATTAATTATCATTTACTTTCTGCTTTTTTAATTTAATCTATTCAAAATCGTGCATTCCAATTCATTTTCTCTGTTCTCATTTTACCCTCATTTTGGCTTTCAGTTTGTTTCGCTTTCTGCCGTATGCAATATCCTTTAATTGCTTATTTTTCTGAGAGGTTATTAGTCTGAGGGTCGCCGTTCTGGGCTAAAAATGGATTACATTACGTCAAGTAGCAATCGCAACGAAGTTTTTGGTTTCTCCTCTTTGGCACCGTTCTGGCATAATTTTTTCTTGGTGCCCTGCACCATTTTTAAAATTACTTGTTCGCGGTTAAATTACTTTAATTTTACTGGATTAAATTTAATGGTTGCTCTGAAATCGACATTGGTTATCTCGGCCAAGTTGATGTTATCGCCAATATCAAGTTATACGCTGGCTTTTTGTCATTCCACCTTAATCCTACTATCCTTGTAGGACGTACTGTTTATCTGGCAACTCTGGAATATCCAGAATGGCTGAACCGTGAGATCACTATTGTTGCTGAAACCTCTGCTTATTTCTTGGGTTCGTCGTTCTAAAGTCCAGTTGGTGTAGAAAGTTCTAGTAAAAAGTCACTTGTCAGGATGGGGCACAAACTTTATTGCTTCTAGAACTTAGTCGAACAATCAGCTGTACAATATTCACGGGCACAATCCAACAATAATGCGCTTTTAACAGTCCGCTTAGATCTGAAGCTCTCACAAATGCTGTATTTCTCACACAAAATAAAGCACTTTAAAGGCAAAAATTCAGTGAAAATATACGAGAGATAACACTAACAGTCTCTCAAGACTCAGCAATCAAGAATTTACACACAGCACTCTAAATTCAAAGCTTCATAAACAGCGTGTAACCCCGCTTCTCTCACAGAGCAAAGCAAACGTACTTACTCAGAGAGCTCTACTCCCACACTGAACTCGACGGGAGCAAACTCACACTGAACTGGGGCCGATGAGACACTTGTAAATGGCTCAATAGAAAGCAGCCTGAGGTTATTGTAGATATTAGAATAAGAGTATAAAAAGATTCAATACTGATGGATAACAAATTTGAAATTGCTGTATTCTATGTTAGACGCTTTACTTCGATACCACTTACAAATCCTATGCATGGCGCGCATAAAAATTGTAAATGGTTCAATAAAAAAAGTCATCAGTTACTGTCATGGGTACCGGCAGCATAGGGCAAGGACAGTATAAGGCATGGCGCGCATAAAAATTGTAAATGGTTCAATAAAAAAAGCCATCAGTTACTGTCATGGGTATCGGCAGCATAGGGCAAGGGCAGCATAAGGCATGCCCCCGCCCTGGATTTTGTAAACAGTATTTTTCCTTGCTTTTTTGCTCTTTCCAACATGGTAACCATTAGAGATGAGTTCGGGCTCATTTTTTGAAGCCCGAGCCCGAAGACTTTTAATCCGAGCCCGCCCGAGCCCGAGCAATATTATTAAAGTTGGAGCCCGAGCCCGAAATTTCAGCTAAAGACGAATAAAATTAACTACTTCATTAATAGGATACAATAATTTTTGGAGCTTCACACATCTTCTAGTCCCCCGTGCCGCTATTTTTTGAAATAAGTACGTCTATTTATCCCATGAATCACTTTTTAAAATCTGTTTCAAGGAGTATGTTCAACAAAGGAGAAATTTTTCACGAGCCCGACTGCAATCGTGAATTACAGAGCCCGAGCCCGAGTCGGGCCCATGCTCGGGCTCGGGCTGAGCCCGTCTCATCTCTACTAACCATACGTTGAAGTAGTCTTTGCCCCCCCCCTGGGAAATATTCTGCCGGCGCCCATGGCATAAGCGTAAAGTTTTCAAAATTATTGGGGGGGCCGGGCCCCACAAACACATATATTCACGTCAGTGGCGTGGCGTAGCCAAGGGGGGGGTAGGGAGGTCATAACCCCCCCCCATGAGGAATTTTTTTGTCATACAAAATGTATATTCTTCACTCCGTTCGTACACCCGTATACATATATGTGAGTTGCAGAAGTCGTAACCCCCCCATGAAAAATTTCTGTCTACGCCACTGATTCACGTACATATAACTTACTCATAACTGCCAACTACTACGGAATATAATTAACCACTTTTTCTACCTGAGTTTTCGGCTTAAAATATAGCAAAATTTTTGTGCTGCGCAAACGAGCTGGTTACTAGATTGAAAAAAAAATAATTAAAAAATATACAGTTTACAAAAAATGGTTAATTATATTCCGTAGTAATTGGCAGCTATGACTTACTATATATAAGTGTAAATTATTCGAGGCGCTCAAGTTCTATAGGTCCATAGAATTCTACACCTATGTAAGGTAAGTATCCATGTTAGTATCTTTCTACCATGTTATAAGTTAAAAATAGAAGCAAAGTAAAAAATCCAAAGGAGGAAAAAGCATTTTCGATGAGATAGTGCATTTTAGACACATCTGAACTTTTCTTAATTTCATACTTTACATTGCATAGTCTGATTTTAATTAACCAGAGCCTGGCGAGGGCAGCTTCTCGTAACATTCTGTGTTACGTGGCGTCAAATGAATACTAAATCATGATTGAAATCAAAAGGAGAAAAATTTTTAAAGTACAAGTAAAGGATTTTTTTTAACGTTTGTAAATGGCGTGAAATACATTTTTTTATGTTAGTATAAATTAGTTTTTTGTATTTAGTGGTAAATTATTGGGTGGGCTCAGCCCCTATTCACAATTTATTGGGGGGGCTCGAGCCCCACGGGCCCATATAACTCTACGCCTATGGCCCATGGTTACTGTAGATAACGCTGGTGCAGGTAATACTTGTTTTGAACAGTCTGCCTTTTAATATTTAATTGAATATGATACCCCTTCCTAATAAATTTATTCTGGCAGTGTGCATGTAACTGGACAAGCTATTTTAATCGGATCATTCCCCTATCAAACGCACTTTGTTCTTCCTTCTCTTCATCCGCACGTGGCTTCATCCTCTTTCATCATGGGGCGGCCGGCGGCGGGCGTCCTATGACAATGCTCCCTACCTACGATGGAGGGCATTCAATCCGATATGATGAGAGAAGAGGAACCCATCGATATCGAACCTTCGGAACGACGTTGACCCAGGAAGAAGAACATCGAGAAAGGAGCGCGACCTTCTCGGGAATTCGACGCTTCCCAATTACAAGAGGAACTTTTCGAACAGCGGGAAGTGCGGTAGAAAAGATCAGTAGAGTGCGTATATTATACGAGGGGAAAGGGGGGAGGAGGGGAAGCGAGAAAGAATAAGCCTTTTTAATTAAGAGAGAATTCTTGCAGAAGTGATCTCTTCTCTCAGACTTCCATTTCTATGGCGCCGGTCTGTTTTGAGATTTTCGAGGATGGTTCTCCGAATTAGTATGTTCAAATTACTTCCGGCTTTTCCGCTTAACAATGCGATGGTAATTTATGTTTTGGTTAAGGATATTTTAAATAAACGCATCGCCTCCTAATGAAAGTTAACTTTAGATGAACTGGAAATCAACTCCATGCTTAAATGCTTCGGGTGGCATTTTCTTTTATAAAATTATCAGGTGTACTGTCATTGGTTTATAGACACGAAGCCAAAATCTATCGAGTTGACTTATTGATATTGTTGTTGAATTTTCGAGATGTTCTGCTTATCTGGGGTTTGACTTAGTCTAAGATTAATCTCTTTCCTGTTAAGTAATTAAATTTTGCATTTTGTTGCATATAAATCGGTTAATTAGAACGCTAGATAGACCTTTAGTTTTCCCATGGCATCGCCATATTTTCTCGCAAAGATTGACAATATCGCATATTCGGGTTCAACTTTTGCTCCAAATCTGGCGAAATTTTAACAAAATAACTACCAAGTTTGTCAAAATTTGGCTTGTAATGTTTGCAGTGCGGCAACAAGAGTTGGCGTCTGTTGACCCGTGGCAAAGCTTAATTTTGACAGGCCCTCAGGGCGGTGCCCGGAGATTGTCTTAATTCTTGCGTCTCTTTCTTTGGATTCATGAAAGATTTTGGTGCCTCCCTCAACATGGAACTGAGGACACGTGTCTCGCATGTCCCCCCTCTAGATGCGTCCCTGAATGTTTGAGTTCTCGTATAACATTAGAATTACGCAGCCGATTTGACGAAAA